>BGPR01004633.1:74315-104969 GCA_013235015.1 Araneus ventricosus | reverse complement strand
TCATTTCCGTCAGCATCATTTATGCTCATCTTAGGATTATTCTGAATAATTTAATAATCTCTATACGAAAAAGTAAAAATTCATAAATAGAGTAGGTACCCAATATAATATTGACATTTTAAAATTTGCATATTTTTCGAATATCTCTAGAAAATCTGCATGGCTTTTCTTAGAATTTTGAATATGTAAATATTAGGCTTGAACTCCTATTTTGCAGTGAAGATTCGATCACGAGAGTATTTAGGGGACCGACCAGAAAGTGATGAAACAAAAAAAACTCGACTCATCCCGTTTCAAAGAAAGTTGATAACGAGATAAAACTTTCATCAAATGTGAACATGTTTGATGTGCATAATATTCACATGCATTTTCGTAAACATATCACAAATATTCGGGAAGCTATAAAGGTTGCTTAAAAAAATCCCAAATTTTTCCGCAGATTTTTTTGCGCATAACTTACTGAGGTTTTACCCAAATTGTATGAAACTTACAGAATACCTGACAATATGTTGGTGAAATATTGTATTAAAATTCAAAGTAAATACTTTGAATATTAAAGGAAATGTGAGTATTGTTCGTTAGTCATTTTTTACTGCGCATGTGCGAAATGAAGCATAATTTTACTTTTAAGACATTAGAGCCAGATATATAAGGTAACTTATTTTAACATTACAGTTCAATACTATTAGTATTCAAAAAGATATCGGCATTGGACATATAACTTGGAGAATTTCGGTACAATCTAAGACAGGCTTAATTAGGAGGTTTCTTGCACAAACTGATATTTTTTAAACTTGAATCTTCGAATAGTAGCACCGACTTTTACCAGGATGGAGTCTTGAAATTGATTTCACGGTTCGACAAATGTATCAATGTCGTTGGAAAGAATATGCGGAGAAATAGCCAAAAGTTGATACATTGTTATGTCAATGTATGTTTCTTTTTGTTACGTAGCTTCCTTGTGGAAAAGCCTGATGAAACTTACTTTTGGATCGCCCCTCGTATGTTCATAAAGTTCCGGAACTTTTTAAATATTTTCCAAATATAAATGAATTATGTCATTTCACACGGAGGAGACGAAGAATATCATGTGCGATCCGTGAAGGTTTCATCATTTTTCATGCCAAAAAGTAAAACCTTTCGAAGTGTAATATGTTGTTTATGCTTTCTCAAAAGTAGAATAGTATCGATGAAACTTTTAAAAATTTCAATCATTTTTCCAAACAATTTCTGTTCTCGTAGGATACCTGGCTATTGAAATAATTACACTTAAAGGAATCGCATTTTAGTATGTGCTCACCTGCGACAAATGAGTTATATAGAAATTTTGAAGAATATGAATCAGAAGAAGATTCTGCGTTTCGTGCTCTGGTTCCACTTTTAAAGCAGCATAAAACAGAATTTTCTCTTACGTCGGCTGGCTGCTGCTGGTTTTTCTGGCTTCTCTCTCGCGAAACACAAATATGAGTCAATTTCTCCTGAAACTCTTCTAGAAATGCAACATTCTGTTCATTCAACATTCATTCCCCATATATTGGAAATAAGTCAAACCTCTAAAACAGGTGTTGCCTAGGTGTTCCGTGGCCATATTTTCCAGACTACGATATCTAACTTCCTATTATAATTTGTTCTTGAATCATGGGCTTGGCTGAGTATTCCAGACAAAGTGGGATTTGAAAGATCATGCCATATTCCATATTTCTTCTCCCACTCTTAAGATAGCGCATCCTTTTTGTTGTTATTCATCTGAATGTGCACTTAAATCGATTATTGTTATGGAATGGAAGGGCGGATTTTATCGCAAAACTAGTTACCTTAACATAGCCCATACATTAAATGGATTGCATCAGAGGATATTCTTTCCCATATGAAGCACAACTCTGAGAAAAGAACTTCAGGAAATTACAGAGATAGTAAATATTACGAAGAACTTGGAGAAATCCCAGACATCAGATCCATCTTCAAACTGACAAGAAACAGAATAGAAGGCATAATTTGCGCCAGAATTTTTAGTAAAACATTAATAACCCCAGGACTTTTGAATAAATTTAATCTTTCAGGCAATCCAATGTGTAATGCATGCAACGTTATGAAAAATCTGGATCATATTTTACTTCACTGCTCTACGTATTCAACCATTCGTGGTCATCTCTGGAACAATCTTGGACTTGTTTCTTTAGCAACCTATAGATTTAAGTAACTCACAAGCAAAGTCTTTGAAAATGAACAGAACCTTCATATTTTCCTCCAAAACCTGTAGTTTTTTGACATTTTTTAATTTCAACCTTTTGTGAATACGGGGATGATAGCCTTTGCAGCTAAAAATCCCAAAATCCCCTCAAATCAATCAATTAGTCAATTACTGTTTCTAATTTCAGATCTACAAATTGCTTATCAGCCCTTACGAAAACGGTCCCATGATGATATGCCTGAGCCAGTTGTTGCATCCCAAAAGTCGAGGAACTGTCAGACTGCAGTCCACTAACCCGTACGACCCGCCGTTAATCGATCCAAACTACTTCGATGATCCCGCGGATATTGAATCCATTGTTAGAGGTAAAAATGACAACAGATCTTGAAACAAAACCATTGTCAAGGCAAATTTATAAAGAATTTATTTCAGAAAGATTCAGTTGAGTCAATTCATGTGACGTCGCAGACAAACGCCACTGTGCATGTCATCTGATTTCTAACTGCACACTGACTTAAGTTATTCTGTGATGTCAAGTCATTTTTACACCTCTAATAAATAATAGAAATAGAAATTAAAAGGTAAAAAAGAAAAAGCATATATAAGAAACAGAAGATTTAAACAAAAAACGATAACAATACATCTTTTTGCGTGCTCAACGTAACAGCATCAAGTGATTGCATCAACAAAAATTACAACGATTAATTTTTAAAACACATAAAATAGAATTTAGAAAGTAAAAGAAATTATTCAAAATGGAAGGAATGAATAAGAACTCGTATGATGAACTTTTTCGAAGACCACTCGCCATATAGGAGTCTACTCCTCTAAAATAGACTGAATTACGTACATCAAAATTAAGACGGCTCGAAGAAGTTAACGTGTAGTTTGAGAGTTAAAATAGACTCCATGAAGTAGAAAGTTTTGTGTCTAATGGAGTCAATTTGTGCTCGCGTTATATGAGTGGAAATGTGGCATTTGAATTTAATATTGGAATCCGTCGAAATTTTTCTGGAACAAACAGGATGTGAGGTTCCAGCAAAGAAAAAAATATGATACAGTTAAATGCTAGAAAAAAGAGAAGTCGCTTGAATGGACTCTAGTCTTTTATGAGTGTATAGTTTATAACCCGTAGGATCAATAAACCAGAGGGATTGTGCTCTCTTCGACTTTCTCGTATACTTTCACAATGTGCCGTGTTTGGTATTCAGATTTCTCGTATACTGAAGAGAATCTTGTACACATTTTGAGCCTATTTCAGCAGACTGAATGGATATAAAATTTATTATAGCTCTACAAATTTCATATGAAGGCTCATATTTTAGCTTCTTTGCGATTTTGAGTTATCGCGTTCAGACGTACGAGGGTCAGTTAGTTGTACTGCTTAAGAAAACATAACAGGATCGAAATTTTAAAATAATGGTATATGTACACTAAAGTTCCATAAAAAAGCTACTTTTCGACATAATAATCTATTTTATTTAAGATTTGTCGATATGTGGCAAAGGGTTTTCGATGTTTTCTGGGAACAATTACCTTGCACCTTCCATTAAACGTTGTTGGGTTACAGCTTTTAGGAAAAGTACTTACTTTACGGAATTGAAGACGCTCGACAATAACCTTACTCACACCTCCATGTAAAATGTCCAATTCATTTGCGATTTCGTTTACTGTTACAAATATGTTTGCAAGAATGTGGTCATTCACGCGAGCAACGATTCCCGCATTTCTGAAAGTTGATGGTCTTCCCTGGCAGAAAGCGGTAGGTCCGTTCTTGAACATGCTCCCCAACTACGGATAGCCAGGGGCGATATTGCATTTCCACACACACTTCGTGCAACAGCCTATAAATTTAAGTGCAGTTACACCTTTTTGCCCACGAAAACGAATCACTGTTCGCATTTCTAATTTGGACACTACTTGTAGTTAACGAGACACGTTTCCGACCAATTAGCAACAAAACATTAACTGTCGCATCCAAACCGCTAAGTTAGACGCTCATTTAAGTATCTGCAGTGTCGCCACAAAGTGCAAAACAAAATATTCATTTACATAGTTTTTTTCCGTAGGAGTACAACTAACTTTTTGACTTACCTTCGTACATGAATAGACATAACTACAGACATTCAGACATTTGGCGATTTGATCTAAAATGTGATACTTATCGACAATTCTAGCAGCAAAACCATATGCTAAATTATATTCCTTGAGCTATATGGGTTTTTGATTTTTCGTATTCTTAGGCAATCGGACAGACAGACTTCGCGATAACGAATTTCATTCAAAATTTTAAAGAAACCAAAATTAAGTATTGAAAAGACTACATATCACATTTCAACTTTTAAAATGTGTATTTTGTTAGTTGCCATGTTCATAGTCAGACAGACAAGTATAATTCTACAAATCCATTTTTCAGGCTGAGGGAGGTTTAAAATGTGGAGATTCCCCAAGTTCGAAATTTTCGAAGATTACATTACTTATTTTATATTCAGAGTATCCATTCTAATCGGAAACCAATAGCTAATTTTTAAACCGTTAGATATAAATAATATAATTGCATTTCGAAAAAATATTTTAAGGAACGCGAGAAATTACATTTTATGTTGTTTGACTCAAAAAATGTAGTACTGAAAAAATTACGAAGTCTATGTTTCCATACAGCCCCAGTTCTATTAGTCATATTTGGTAAAATATTTTTACACTCAAACAGAAACGAGACGTCAATATACTAATAAACTAAAATTGTTACAATTCAAAATCTCGAGATGCAATTTTTCGCTTAGCTTCACACTTTGACAGAAATCGAGCAAACAAAAAGATCGACTATTCATCAGAGTGTTTTGCATCAAAATGGATAATTTTTTATTTCAACAAGATCTGCAGAAATAAAAATTTTATAGTATAATTTTCTACTTCATTTCCCACGAAGGTTTGAAGACTTGTCGGAAGATAGGATTAAGTGAACCAATGAGGGAACTGGGCGTCAAGCCCTTTGCAACCGTTCTACCGGGGTTCACGAATTTAATTCCAGACTTAGACTTGTACTTCAAGTTGCTAGCACGACTTTTTGTTGTAACTCTGAGTCATCAAGTTGGAACCGCCAAGATGGGAGATCCGAGAGATCCCACTACAGTTGTCGACCCTCTATTGAGGTAAGTTACCAACTGTTAAGATCATCAATTTTATTTTAATATTAGTTTTGTCCTTCCTTTTGAAGACCACAATCAGTTGATATTCTTTTTAGCGTTATACAATTGGTGTGCTTCCCATAGTTATGGGTTGCAGTGAGCAAGAAGTGAGTATTCAGGTTCGGGATCGGAGGATAGTGGGTTCGAGACCCGATTTCAGCAAAGATCCACTGCTAAACTGAGTTTGGTGCTCGATAAACCTGTCGTCACGAATCACACGATCTTATATTGGTGTGGCTTGGAAATCTTGAAAGTGCAATGTTTTCTCAAATGCAGTTCTCCTAACCTCTCCACGGTCCAAGATAACAAAGTTAGTCTCAAAAAACTTGACGGTCTCCTCAACCCAAATTATTACGTTCTGATAAAAAAATATAAATATTGAAAATACAACAATTTAGAAATAATTTTTGTGTAAAATTATTCATTTCTTACCGGTTTATTAAATAATTTCATTGAGATTAATTACTTTTCAGTCGTATTAATTAATTTCATTCAGATTAATTAAATTTCAATCATATTAATTAATTTCATTCATATTAATTAAATGTTAATCATATTAATTAATTTCATTCAGATTAATTAAATGTTAATCATATTAATTAATTTCATTCAGATTAATTAAATTTGAATCATATTAATTAATTTCATTCAGATTAATTAAATTTCAAGCATATTAATTAATTTCATTCAGATTAATTAAATTTTAATCATATTAATTAATTTCATTCAGATTAATTTAATTTTAATCATATTAATTAACTTCATTCAGATTAATTTAATTTTAATCATATTAATTAATTTCATTCAGATTAATTAATTCAGAAATCAATGGTTTACTATTCATTAGTTATTCATTTCTATCCAGATCATATTGTCATCTAAGAATGTGTAAGCGAAATATTTCGTAATTTCTGTCGTAAATCAAAAATTTAATTGGGTTGAAACCACTGTTTGGTACAGTCCTCAATTTTATAGATCGGACAGTCGCTATAACTCGGAGAGTTATTATCGGTTGTTCAAAGAACTGGTGTCGATGGCTATGTCTCGAGGGGTCAGATTTATTCTGATCCACAAACTGATCAACCGAGTTAAATAACATAGTTAATTAACAGCTATCTTGGAATTTTTCCATTACACCTAGGAATTTTTTCGCTGAATTCACTCCCCGACATGAAATTAGCACCCTAAAAAGTTCTATAGAGTTTCCATAAAAATTTCGAGAGTTATAGCGTTTTGAAAAGTGGAGATTCCAATGTTAAACGAATTTTATGAACTTTTAACGATACCTCGGAAACAATTCAACATTCCTCAAAACTTTTTTCACTCACTAAAAGAACGCTGTTTCTTTTACATAAAATCACATAAAAAATTTGGAAACAAAATAATTAATAATTTTTTTTTTAATTTTAAAAATTATTTTCAAAAAAATTGAATTGTAACATAGTAAAATTTTTACATGAGAGCAAAGCTGAGACGTTATAACGCCGGTATACAAAAAGTCAAGCGCATATCTATAATAGTTTCCGAAATATTTACAAAAAACTACGAATTCCTACTGTTGACAGGCAAAGCCCACTTTTTGAGAGACCGTATATTATATTTATTTGTATTTATCAATCTACTCTTTACGAATCACGAACAATATTCGCAATATTGTATAATATTGTACAATATCATATAATATTATATAATATCGAAAAATATTGTACATTATCGTGTCACATGTTTTTCTACCTGGGTTGTAGATCAGGTACATAAAATCTCGAAATAACCACTTAAAACGGGGCAGTTCCATGAAGAATCAGGAATGTGTTTTCCCGCTCTTCATGTTAGCAGAAGATAAGAAATGCGATAACCTGACTGAAAGCGGAGTCATCTGTACTCGTCTTCTCTTGTTAGAAAAAATTTTAGGTTTCACACTTAGAGTGATACAAAAGAGTGGGCTAGCTTAGTTTATTTATATCAACATCCCGTTTTAAAGCAACCTATGAGCTACTATGGGAAGGGTCGTAATCAGACTTTGAACAGCTCCGTGCAAAAGTAAAAAATTGCACTCCTATGGCACTAAAATGAAAGCATTCTAAAAAGGAAAAGGGTTATGGTCTTTTTTACATTTTTCAGCGAACGTTCACAAAACAACAGTGTAACTCAATAATAGACACAAATACTTATAATAATTTTCACTTAAAATAACTTCATTGAAAAAATAGTTTACAGCAGTATAATTCAGACGAATTCTTTTTTTCTTACGAACTTTTAGTTCAGAGTATCCTCTAACATAGCGAAGTCTGAAAATCTTGTTTGAGATGTCGTTGTTCGCAAATGGTTCTTGATTTGCTTTTAGTTTGTAAAAACTACGTTTCCGGATACTATTCCTACTACCGGACTACGATTCCTACGTTACCGGATGCAACACTTATTGGAAGAATTAGTAAAATTCTTAGAGCAATGCTCAAGTTTCGAGAAAAATACATTTTTGTTATCAATTTCAAAACTTAAAAAGGTAGTAAATCTTTTCTCCAATAGAGAATACACCACTGTTCTTTTATCACAATATTCCAGGCTGTTTATATCCGATCATTCTCCATCTGTTAAAATGGTTCTCAAATCTCAAAATTATAGAAGAACTAACAACTTTTAGTTCGTATATATGATATAAAAAACAGAAGTAACTGTTGTGATGTTGCACAGCTGAGGAAATCTTAGTTCTAAAGAATTGATTGCAGTGTTAACTAGTTGGTAAAAAAAATCAATTTTATATTTTTCTTATGCATCAATTATGGGCTCATCCTGATTTTTATAATTAAATTGCTTTTTTTACCGACGAACTCCATGCAGCGGTCTCTGCGCTGTACCGCTCACATACACAGACATTGCCATTTATATGTATAGATTACTTTAGTAGTGCCTTGAAAGTTTTCTGGTCATTAGTACATAAAATTAGATTGTTTCTTAGAATTTTTTCAGAAAATTTTCTAATTAATTCAGATACTCCGTCAAGATTTTTTTTTCATTTTGTTTTGGCAATTTTGCGCCCCTTGATTTTTTTACTCCGTGCCGGGGCACTTACTAACGGAGTGTTCGTCCGGCCCTGCTATGGGACGGATCTTGCTCATTTGAGCTGAACTCAGTTGACTGGAGCGACATCTGAAACTTCTACGCCACACCAGAGGGAGGAAATTTAACCCTCGATGTCAGATTTACGCGCACCATGCCTATATACACTGGTGTTCAAAAATTTAGATGAGGGTTCTTGCAAAAGCTGATATTTTTTAACTTGAATCTTCGAATAGGATTCGGCACTATGCAATTTTACCCTTCATAAGGCCATTTTTTTCTAGTAGTGATATGATAAAATAACTTTGGTATTCAGATTAATTTAAAAAAGGAAATTCATTTAGTTTATTCAATGGCATTATTTTTTGTTAATTAATTTTATTAATTAATAATTAATTACCGAGTCAAAACAATTCGTCATGATTTGAGATAAGAACCTTAATTTTTGCACACCAGTGTAATATCTCTATTTTTTGGTGGAACCAAGTTACTAATTCTATTGATGTGATTAAAATATTGTCGAATTCTGTTTAAAAGCGAAACGTGAAATATATCTCTTGATAACAAAAAAAGGTTTCCGCTTAGTGAATTTCCTATGCGATTAAAAATTTTCTCTGTCTGAAAAGTAAAATCGCCCCTTTTTAATAAAGCTTCATAAATTCATTGGCTTGAAATGTCATGACAAGATTCTTTCTGGTCAATCAGGCGACACTTAGTCTAAAAACAGCCTATCCAATGCATTTCATTCTGAATAACATTTTGTGGGTGTGAATGAAATTTTTTAAGGCGGTGTCAAGTAGATAGATTCGATTTTAAAGAGTCATTAAATCCTCTAATTTTCAATCAAAAATCATTAAATATTGTAAATTTGAAAAAAGAATGTTCACATTAAAGATAAATCTGAATCTGATTTGAGATAAGAACCTTAATTTTTGCACACCAGTGTAATATCTCTATTTTTGGTGGAACCGAGTATCGAATCTGGAATTTTCAGGTCCAGAAGCCGATAACTTATGACAAATATACTCCAACCCCAAAGGGCGTGGTAGAAAAACAATCAATAGAATGATCAGAAGAGAGTCAAATCAGTTTTTTAAAAGAAAATCCTGATGGGTTAGTGTTTAAGCACCTGTATCATGCGGTAAGCTAAAGAAAAACAAATTCTTCTTGTACACCAATGAGGAAATGGTCAACTAACAAGAGATATTCGCGTTTAATCCATCGAAGTTTATCTTTATTTATTCTTTTTATAATGCAGCAATAATTAATTGTTCGATAGGCAGGACCTAAAGATGTCTCCTTTCTTTTGCCTTTTTCTGAAATTATCCATTTTCACAATATACCTTATCTTTGCAATAACCATTGGCTTAATTGATTTGTAGTACTATTTCGATTGTTCCACAGTTGTAATCCTCGTCATTTGACCATGATTCAGAATTAGAGGTCTGTTATAAAATATGCCTCGTTCAGTTTCAACATTCATTTTACAAATGCTATGTCTGTGCGTTAGAGGTACGCATTCAAAAGTAGCAATTTGAACATTTTACAGGGTAGCCAAAGGGAGTTCCATAACGCAGTGTATAGCATGCTGTATCTTAGTCCATGAGAACGGTTATTATTTGGTTTTTCACGCAAACAGCTACATCATTTAAACCACCAAAAAATGCGATTAGAATAATGCAAATACAATAAAAACACCAAAATCAGCAAATCTGCATTTAGACAATTTACATCGGATGTACAGATTTAAAATAAAAAGAAAGAACATGAGATAAACGATATGATATTAGTTTGATATTAAAACTCATAGAGACATTAAGACCTTAATTATAAAACAATTTTTCTTTAATAACACATGTATGGACATTATGAAATTAAAGGCAATTAACAATTGTGAACTAACTAAAAAGAAAATATGCACCTTTTTGCGTGGAACATTTCGGAAAAAAAACTCTAAAAGCTGCATATCGCCAAATTAATTACTACAACCTAAGCGATACAATACAAAATGCAAATGTCAATATGAATACAATAAAATACTAACAACAAACTAATACTAGTACTAAAAGAATACAAACAAAAAAATGGCCCGAGGCTGTTTTTTTTCAAACAGCCGCTGATGTTAACTTTACTCGCGTGACTCTTTTGTTTCTCGAAGTTACTCGCGATTCTCTTTTATTCCTCGAAGCTTCTCGGACTCTCGACCAACATTAAACACCATGTATCGAATTTGGACATGTCTGTAATTATACATCGATGTACGGATTGCCAATCGATGTATAGCAATGTTATAAATTTTTAACATATGTAGTTACCGAGATATAGAAGATCGCGTCACCAGTTCATGTGTATTTTTGTCCAACATTGCTATTCAGTAGTCACTGAACTACAATTCCGATTTTTTGTTGTAACTTCTGTTGTTACCCTTTATCTCTAAAATAAGATATTAGTTATGTTTTTGACACAAGTAGTTACCGAAATATAGAAGATCGCGTCACCAATTCATGTGTATTTTTATCCAACATTGCTATTCAGTAGTCACTGAACTACAATTCCGATTTTTTGTTGTAACTTCTGTTGTTACCCTTTATCTCTAAAATAAGACATTAGTTATGTTTTTGACACAAGTAGTTACCGAGATATAGAGGATCTCCCATACAACGTTGTTTGTGCCGTTCTGGCGTGTTAATCAAATTCCTACCTGATGCCCCAATGGGAGGAACATAGTCCTACGTTAAAACATAATAAAAATGTCTTATGTTCTTTTTCTTTATGACTATTATGATGATACTCAATAAATGCATTTAATAATACTATTTCGCTGTAACTTTTTCAGAGTGAAGGGCATACAAGGCTTGCGTGTTGTGGATGCGTCCGTTATGCCTATCGTTCCGTCAGGGAACACCAACATCCCGACCATCATGATTGCCGAGAAAGCATCGGATATCATCAAGGAATCAATGTCGTGCGCATCTCATAAATTTCCAAACAATTACGATGTGCCAGACTTTACAGATATTTACAATCCTTACGAATACTAAACTTATGACCGTTAATATAATTATGGCTGAGAGTTAGAAAAAATGTCAGAATTCTGGAAGGACTGTATGTATTATACGCATGTATTGGATTTTTAATCACAACTGATTGTAGTGAAGCACTTATTAATATTTCTGTCTAGTCAGAAAGATATCTGTAACTTAGAAATAAATGTATTCGCAATAGTTTTTTCATATACCTCCTAGAAGAAAAATAAGCATTCAATAATGGCATTTTCATTGTGAGGTCCATAATTCTCGATAACCTTTGTAAGGAATAAACATTGTTAAATAAAAGATCGAATAAAACCAAATGTTTCTGATTTCTTTCATTTCAGCGATGCGTTTAAGTTTTTTAATATATTTTTAATGTACAAATAATATGTTTTTTTTATTTCCTTATTTCTTAACGAATCATACAAATCATTATGGGAATTATTTGAAAACTATTAAACATATAAATTTTTTCACCGTTTGAAACTGCGACGCGCAAGTAAATTACTAATATAATAGCCCAGATATGTCTATCACTGATCCGGTAACGTCACCAAAAATAAAAATCGCGCCATAGCACTGCGAGACGTTAAACAGCATTATTCCATTGTTAGAGCACCTAAATTTCAGTAATTTTAAATTTAAAAATGTAACGAAGGTCCAAAATCGGGGTGAAAATAACATTAAATCGTGTAGTTTTGGAAATTGATACACATTTTCGTGAGGGGCTTTCGATGAACATACTAAAAGTCCCCGTTCCTGGGGGGACAGCTCGAGGCGCCATCTAGGATTTCATCCCCCTTTTTTAGTTTTTCCTAAATAACTCGAAAACTATTCAGTTTTCAAATTATAATTGAATTGACAAATTAAAGAGAGTAACATCCCCTACAAATACATACTTTCGTTTTTCTTCCAACTTTAATAGTTTGTCAGATAATACGTCTCAAATGTTGCCGCCATCTTGGATTTCCTTCCTTTTTTTTTAGTTTTTCTTAAATATCTCGAAAACTATTCGAAATTCAAATTACATGTCATTGAATAAATTAAAAAGCAAGCCTTCCCTACAACTAGACTCTTTGATTTGTCTTCAATCTTTAATAGTTTTTGAGATAATTGGTTTCAAAGTGGATGAATTTGTAAAAAATCTTAGTTGAGTCCAGTCAACGAAGGGTTTGAAAAAAAACATCAAATAGTATAGTTTTGAAAAATTTTTCTTGAGGTCGCAATTGTCGCAATTGTTCTTGAGGTGATTCTGATAAATATACTAAAAGTCCCCGGTCCTGGAGGTGACCTCGCGCCGCCATCTTGGATTCCATCCCCCTTTTTTAGTTTTTCCTGAATATCTCGAAAAGAATTCAATTTTCAAATTACAATTCATTTCACAATTAAAGAGCATAAAATTCCCTACAAACACATAGTTTTATTTTTCTTCGATCTTTAATAGTTTCCTAGATAATGGGTCTCAAAGGTTGCCTCCATTTTGTATTTCCTCTCTCTTTTTCTGTTTATATTGAATATCTCGAAATCCATTCCATTTTAAAATTACATGTCATCAGAAAATCAAATAGCGTGAAATTCCCTACAAACGCATGCTTTTATTTTTGTTTTAGCTCTAATGGATTCTGAGATAATGGGTCTCAAAATTTGCCACTATCCTGGATTTTATCCCCCTTGCTTTAGTTTTTCTTGAATATCTCGAAAACTATTTGATTCTCAAATTACATGTAATGCAAAAAGTAATCATCGTAAAATTCCCAACAAATGCATGGATTTATTTCTTCTCTAACTTTAATAGTTTCGGAGATATTTAAGAAAAGTTAAAAAAAAGGGTATCAAATCCAAGATGGTAGCAAATTCTGAAATCCATTATCTCGGAAACTATTAAAGATAAAACGAAAATAAAAGCGCATGCTTATAGTAAATTTTACGCTGTTTACTTTGCTGATCACATGTAATTTTAAAATTGAATAGATTTTGAGATATTCAAGAGAAACTTAAATGGGAAGGAAATCCATGATGATCCTTTGAGACCCATTATCTGGTAAACTATAAAAGCTGGAAGAAAAGTAAAAGTATTTATTTGTAGGGAATTTTACGCTCTTTAACTTATTAAATCAAATGTGATTTTAAAACATAATCGTTTTCGAGGTATTCAGAAACAACTGAAAAAGGGGGGGGGGAGTGAAATCCAAGATGCCGGCGCGAACTCACCCCTCACGACCGGGGACTTTTAGTATGTTCATCAGAATCACCTCACGAACATGTGTACCAATTTTCAAACTATATGATTGAATGTTTTTTTCAAACTCTTCATTGACTGGAGTATGATGGAAGAGCTATCTCAAAAGATATACGAAAGTCAGTGAAATTTGTGGATCTCGGAAATGGAAGACCGTGTATTAGACCGACCAGGGCATGGTCCGATTTCCAAAATTACTTCTCGTCTGTTCCATGTATACCTGTCTCTAATGTATTTTTCTATCATCTGTAAATGAATCATTTATTTCAGAAATTCCATCAACTGACATTCTAATGGAATTGTATTTTATTACAGAATCAGAATCTCAAATTATAAAAAAATATTTTTGTGCATGATCCCGTCATTCACCATTGCGTTTTATTGGTGACGATGAATATTGCATTTAATGCAGAAACACTTTAAGTGACTTCACATAGCTTGTTTCTGCAGATAAACCGATTTTTATTTGTTTACATTATTTGGCAGTAAGTTGTCGTGTAGTGGTTAAAATAGTTTTGTAACTCTAATAATTGTACATAATGTTTTATGATGGTTTGTTTTTTTAAATTGCTAGTAGGGGAAAGTCGGGTAAGGTGGTGACCTTAAGCTTTAGGGATTTCTCCTGACCTCAATATTCGTTGCAGGAGGCTTATTGTTTCAGCAAATGTTCTTCAACCCTTTAGTTTAAAGTGATATTTTTTTAAATTTTTACTTTCATTTTTCAGACCCCAAAATTTCATTTTAGAAAAAAAGTCATTTTCGTCATCTTACCCGACTGTGCGGGTATGATGACGAACTGAACATCTTGATCGTAAGAAATTGCACAGAACAGAAAACAAACATAATCGGACTGAAGTAACAGCACAAAACAAATTTGAGGTTCAAATCTTAAGAAATGAAATCAATTACTAAAATCGCATCGCCATGAGCCTGGATTTTTTCCCAGCCAGTACAGGTGGAATCGGGCCAGAGCTTGCACATAAAACATTGGAATCCCAATTCCGTTTCTCTTTGCTCAATGCAAATGATGCATTCTTCATTATAGAGGTCCTCCGAGTTCAGATTGTCATCAGCGTTAACATAAGGAAATTCAAATGAATGAATTGAGTCTTCAGACTCAGAACATTAGAAGTCGAGGTGTCGCTTAGCTACTTTCTTCTTTTTTGTGGAATTTTTAGCATGTTTATTGCGTTTAGTCTTATTAACTTCAGCCTTCTGTCCCAGTTTTCGTTTATTTTCTTTTTCCTCTATCTCCTTTTTCAATTACATGCTCATTTTTCAGTTGCAGGAAGGGCAAGTGGCCGTCAGGTAGCACGACGAGCTCATAAATTAGCGCAGAGGGGTTTGACATCTCGCCCGACTTTGCCTTTCTATTTCGAAAAAACATTGAAGGATATCATCTCATCAGAAAAATTAAAATAATACATAAATGAAAACGTATTGATTAGCTCTTTACGAATATCGCATATATAAATAAAAAGTATTTATTACGTGAACGCTATCTCTTACCAAGCTGCAACCAAAAGTTGCATAGAAACAACTCAGAAACAGAATACCACGTACTGTGAGTCACACTAATAACAGGGTGGAATCTTTTGGTGTGACACCGGTTGGTGGTCGCTATAGGTCTCTGAAAAAACAGAATCGGGGATTTCATCAAGGGCAATTTTCGAGAAAAATCCAATTCGTCTTCTTCCACTCCTCGCCGTCTTACCCGACTTTCCCTAGTATATTGGAAGATGAACCTCAAGCAAAAATGAAAAAAATGCTATTAATGAAGATAAATATACGCGAAGTGTCACCAGAAAACAGGAGACAAGTTTACAGCTACAAAAGCTATAAAGATAGAATGATTCCATCGAAGTCTGATCCTGATGAGATCATGTGAAAATGTCCAAGTAAATGCAGTATATTTTAACGAAATCTTCTTGTGGGTGTACGTGAATGCAGTCCAATGAGCAGGATTACAAAAATAAAGCTCTTTATTTTACAGGTATTCTGAGCAAAGAGACATAACACAAGTATAAAAACATCACTTTTAAAAATTCAAAGCAGAGATTACCATTAAATCTCAACACAGCGCTCAAAGGTTTCCTATTAGCTCACCAGCTAGCTTGCAGATCAAAATCCAACTAATTCTTCTTGGCTTGAGAGCTTGCTTTTATACTTTTTCAACAGGAAGTGTCGCCAAACTGGTCGCCAAATTTATTGCCAAGTCGCCAAGATTAACACCTCAGGGAAACAACTTTATAGCTTTGTAACAATATCTAGTAACGATGGACCAAGAAACCATTGAACCTCACCAAGGGAAAGTTTTCAAGCGCTTTATTTCTGGTTTTTCATCTTCAATGTTTACCTTTAAAAAGTAGAAGGATGTTCCTGAACTCCCCACAGTGAAATTGTACTCTCTTGGAAATGTACACACCTATAATAAAAAACATTAATCACGTAAAGAAACTAAGTAACTACACTATAGGATATGAAAGTTTCTACGCTAACATCTTCTTGTGACCTACTATGGAATCGGAGAGCAACATAGATAAGTAGGCCCATAGACGAAGCAAATGCGAGTCGAGTTGTGGTATTAATTTTTAGCATTTTCCTTTATCTTCAATTAAACATAGAAATTCTCGCATCAGAAAATTATTAGTTAACATTTTTTCGCTTTATGTTAATGAAAAATAGGAAAAGCAAAGTTTGGCATTTGATTCTGTTCAAATGAAAAAATACATTTCATAACATTGAATATTTTTGTTTAAAGGGATAATACCACAAAAAATTATCAAGTTAATTTTGAAAAGATAAATTTTTACAACAAAAACGTAATTCTTTGCAGAAACCAGTCAACTGCAAAATTCTTAATTTTTTACAAAAAGAAAGGAATAAACATTATAATTAAATTACAGGAAACATCCACTTCCAGTAGATGTTAACTAACACTCTAATTTTTTTTAAGCTAAGATGCTAGCACTCTAATTGTTTAAGCCAAAATCTGTATTAATACCAGAGATAGAGTGTTTTTCTTTTTTTTTCCGATTTTTTTTTCAAATATCGTTTAGCGGGTTTCTGAAATAAACGATTCGAATGAGTTACTATCATTCACAATATTTGGTAATCCTACCAAATATCACAACACACATCCGAATGGTCCTGCAGACTGACGCCGGAAGATTCAGAAAAGTCTGTCGCAGGAGGCTGAAACAAAGATTGCTTTGTATTGGCAAAAAAGATGAAGCTTTCTTTCAAGAAAACACGGCAGGTGTTTCAGATTTTCTACGGTCTGACTGCATCATAATTCTTTTCCAGAGAAACTCTATTCTTGCTTTGGCGGGAACTATTTCCACTTAAGCTATCCGTTTAATGACATAACTTTAATTCAGCAAATTGTTAAAGAAACATGTAAAAATATATATTTGTTTTAAAATTAAATTAGTATCTTTGAAAATGTTCACAATAACAAAAAATTTGAGTAAGTGTTAAACTGTATAAATTTATTTTCTTCTGTATTTAAGTAATTTAATATAATAATATATAGCAATATTTTCTCCAAGGAAATAATTCGCAACCGATAGAAACTGAAATTACACAGATGTTAAGTAATGGAGGAAATACTTTTCGTCAGCAGTAACAATAACTTGATTTCACGTTCTCATAACCCTTATCACAGTGATTCAGAATCTGATCAAATAAAACTTAAACGCACAAAATGCTCTTCACAAAAGAGTGTTGCAATCAAGTAGAATTACGTTTCCTTCTGTTTAAATGAAGTAAAACAGTTGTTACGCATCTGGTTAAGAAACATTCTGGAATTCAATGCACAACAGGGCAATAACGCATCAGTACAGTTGATTTCAGTTTACGGATGTCCTTAGATTCCTTCAGCAAGCAGATTTTTATTTTAAAACTATCATATTATTCAATTCCGGTCTGAAACGGATGTATGAGATCTATGTTACAAACATTTGAGTAAGTTCCATTTTGTATTAATTTTTTTTTAAAGATTACTTACTAATTTTAAGAACACTGAAAAAGTAGTTGGTTGTCGCATCATAAAGTTGCAATCATTAGGAACTTCGTCTAGGTGATCGCGTCAGGCTTACCATATTTTTTGTGTCCAGCCCAGGACATATTTTTGATATTGCTTAAAAGTCTTAACAGTTCCCTGAAACATTAAACTTTATTTAATCAGTTGTATTTTTCACTAGACATGACTTTTTTCAGAAATGGTTTGTTCGTTTTAATTACATCATAAAATTCACAACAAGAAAGTTCTGAATTAATTTTAACATTTAGTAGATGTTTAATTCTAGATACTGAAAGTCTACCTATTCTCCATAATTGAAAAAACTCTTTCAACTGGAACAGATGTCCCAGGCAAAGGCATAATTTATGTGTGTGCAACAGAAAATTCTCCAGTCCATAGTGTGCAATGAGCAAGCTCATTGTTACTGCCATTACCTAATTTCAAATATTTGTAATCCTGTTGCAGTTTAACTTAAACACATGTTTTCTTCTGTCCATTGCTAAACAATGAGATAAAAAACGAATAGAGATAAATGATCAAAAACATATAGTCGAGTTACTTCACACACGGAAACAACATAAACACAGACATTGACCCTGTTGTGTTGCCGAATGGCTTAAGTAACCAGTGGGAGTGGCCTCCCCTAAACTTTCTCGTATACTTCTCAAAAATTTGTCATTTCCCCTTCCCCTGCGTGGATAAAATATTCGAACCTACTGTAACCCAGAATGCAATGACTATCAGAAGGTTTTTCATTGTAGATTATAGTGATTGTAAAATATTTAGATGAAGAAGCATATTCAAAGAGATGCGTATGTATTAAAACTTAAATATATTTATTTTCTATCACACTCTAGCAAGCTCCGCTAATGCGAGGGCATGATCGAGCGAAAACAAAACAGGAGATAAAACATAATCTTTCACACACTTCCACTCTTTCCGGTTCAAGTATAAAGTGACGTAATCCTTCCGCGTGCACAGAGATTCCTACCAGTACGCATGCGTATGGAGAAGCGTATTAGAAAAATTAATTATGCAATTTGAACGCCTTTTTTTCACCGATTGAAACAAATTTGGGCACAGATCTATAATTAAAGTTTTTATTTATTTTATCTAAGCCAAAGGGTTTAGGAGATATAATTTTTACAAGTATGCGATTATACAGTTCGACAGACCATCAGACATTCTACGGATATGATCCAAAA
The DNA here is from genome assembly GCA_013235015.1 of Araneus ventricosus. Classification (NCBI taxonomy): domain Eukaryota; kingdom Metazoa; phylum Arthropoda; class Arachnida; order Araneae; family Araneidae; genus Araneus; species Araneus ventricosus. The sequence continues at coordinate 86,033 of BGPR01004633.1, read as the reverse complement.
TTCGATACGGACCTACATTCATGATGATAAAACTGTGTACTAAATTTTATCCATCTAGCTATTCACGTTTCTGAGTTATAGTGTTCACATGACCGCGGACAGACAGACAGACTTTCGTGGACGGATTTTGTCCAAAATCTGATAGAAACCTACAAATTATGCGTAAAGATCACATACCAAATTTCATCCCCGTAGCTGTAATAGTTTTCGAGTTATCGTGTTCACAGACAGACAGACATAATTCCAAAATTGTGTTTTTCGGACTCAGGGAAGTCTAAAACGTGAGTTCGTCAAAATCTCGAGTTCGAATTTTTTTTTTGACGATTACAATACTTTCTCTTTGTATACTTCGCATACGAGAAAGTAAAAAGACCGGTTGCCACGCCTACGTCAAAATCGACATCAGCGCTTACTCCAAGGTCGGATGAGAGATGTACGGAACGGAAGTAAGAGACTGTTTAAAAATGCGATGTCGAACGTATAGGTCTAGATTTTTTTTAAATCCTCTCTAGTCATAAAATTCTCAAACCCCGGACATTACTGCGGGCAGCACTAAAAAACCAGGACTCCCCGCTCTAATCCCGGACGTACGGTAGGCCTTGGTTGTGTTGTCCTAGAATCTTAAACAAGAATCAGTGGCAACTTAAGATGACCAAATGAAAAACTGCACATCACTATCATTACAGTTAAATGGTGCTATATCAGATACTAGTGCAGTCGAAATGATTCTTGATATATTTTATTAGAATTTACTTTTAAATGCTGTTAGCAGATATATGAACTGAAACTCTATATTTGAAACAAAAATATTTGTTTCTTTTATTTCATATATACATCTTTCGATCATTCTACATACATCTTTCGATAATAGGAATATTTAACACCTAATTCACTGGTGACGCTGATTTTTTAGATTCTAAATTACATGCATCACGAAATAGCGATTAAATTCAGAGACACAAATCACTATCGCAGACCCCCTATGTTGGTCATTATCTCCTGGTGCCCTGAATCATCAAAAGTTTATGTTTCCATTTCTGCAAGTAGAACCCTGTGGTGCGATTTCGGCACACTACGATCAAATCGCTACAAAAAATAGAAACGATAGTGACCATGTTGTCTTGATATTGCAGTGTTCCAAGTGCTATCACAGCAGCTCTTCCATTCATACTCAGGTGGATCAGGACAGAGAGATTACACAACCACAAATCACTGTGACAGTCTCCAATGTTGATACAACTGTGTCAACAGGCACATTGAATTATTCATATTTCAGTTCCTGTCGTTGTAAGAACAGCCCTGTAGCAGCTTTGAACTCTACCCAGCCAGCCGGCATAAAAACCAATCCCACTATAGACGCCTATGGGAAGTGTTCTCGATGCCAATATTTGGCGATATTTCGCTTTTTTGGCGAGAAATGCTTTGTAAAGTTTTTCTGTTTCGACGACGACCGAGAGTCGCAATCTGTTATAAGGATGTAAACATTTCTACTTTGTAATTTTTTTTGTGTGTATGTGTGTGACTTAAAGTAGAATGAATTTCTTCTTGGATGTCTTAAAGTTGAAAATAATTTATTATTAGTTGTTAATTGCAAATAAAGATGGAAGGTTTTCAAAACACGATGAAGAAAAAACTCAGTTTCGCGCCAATGAAAGTAAACACGGAAACCCTAGCGGGCACAATGATCAACTTGGCGAGGTAAAAGACATTCCCATGGGCGCCAATAGTGGGATTTGTTTTTATGCAGCCAGCCGTAGAGCATTTCCGGCACAGTTACGTAAGAGATTTCTAAAGATATAGACAACTTTTTAAATTAACCCTTTCGCGTCCATTGGTTTCGCAGTGAAACCACACGTTGAGTTTTTTTACTGCGCATGGGCGAAACGAAAAGTACTTCAAAGCCAGATATATAGGCCAACTTATATAAAAATTCCAATTCATTACCATTAGTATTGAGAAAGATACCGGCATTGCAAAAGCTAAATTACTTTTGATCTCTAAAAGAAACAAAATGATGAGGGTTCTTGCACAAATTGATTTTATTTAAAATTTAATCTTCAAAAGTTATATTTAATTTTATGAAGGTTGAATATCTTGAATACTCATGTATACTCATAAATTAAATACATAATTTAAATTGCATTTCGATGATAAACTATTTGGAGGGAAAATAGCCCGTTTCATTTCATTGGTTTCACTGTGAAACCACAAATTTCTGGAAAATAAAAAACTCTAAATTTTTTCCCTTTACATAATTACGATCAGATACATATCTAATACTCATTTTTGAAATAAATTTAGTAATTTTCAAAAGGTAACATGTAGTGAGCTTGAAAGGGTTAAGAGATATACGACCATTTCAAGATTTCCCACCTACCTGAATTTACCCCAGTTGTCATGGACATATCTTCAGAAAAGGCGTACCCTACGCCCATTGCGAACTCTCCTCTTCTGCCCCTGCTTCTCCTGTCCTTGGCGACGCAACGGAACTCCCCAAGACAATCATCCAGTTTCAAGGAGGAATATGACTACATCGTGGGTAAGTTGTGACTTTTTATCTAATTTATACCAGAATTTACTTAGGATGTCCAAAGTAAAGTTATTCAAAAGCAGTAGCTTATAATGAGAGAATTGCACGTGATAAGTAATACCTTTCATTAAAAATCATTTTGTATAAAAAATGAGACGGTGTTCTAGTTCTAGTTCTAGGTGTCACTTGCACAGGTTGCAAAGCGGTCGAAGTTAAGAATAGAAAATCGCTTTTTTGCCCATAACTTCTGAGAGGCTAACAATCGAAAACTTTTCAATGCAAAAGTTGTCCGTTTTAATAATATACAGCAATAATTCACCTATAATATGAATTATCTTTCTATCTTCAATCTTACAGGAATTAAGGGTGAAGAGGAAATTTTCTACAACTTCCTCCACCATTTCCCCCCCCCCATTGAATTAGATAGTCCATCTTCGGACTCCGTTAAGATTGTTACTCACTCTACAACATATCCCTCGCTGGTTCACATCCGATCAAAACTGCCCAACTTATCTTTTTCGGAAGGTTGCAACCATTGCAACAGGTATTATTCCTATAAGAAATCTACCTAAAGGTATTTTCTCAAGTTCCCTTGAAACCTAATGGAGTTCAATGTGATCTCCATAGCGTATCTCCAGATGTTTAAACCATAATTGATTTTTTCCCAAGACTTCGGTTCCATTTAAGGTATTATTAAATCAACTGTTTCAGATATAAGTGAATTTAAAAAGTCATTCAAAACCGCAGACATTTTTGCTGGTGTAGCATTTTTTTACTGAAGGCAAAGTAAAAAATTTCCAACGCAATTACATCCGGAGAAGTCGTAATTTAATCGGTGGTGCCTATGCTTCCAAAGCAACGATCATGAAAGATCTTATTCAAAATCTTTTTCATTTGTCAATAGTGACTTTTGGAGAAAATTAGGAGTATCACCTTGCAGATGAACATCACTTTCATCACTAAATATACGTGTTATTCTCAGTATAAGTCATTACTTCTGGGTACCTTTCATTCATTCAATTCCCAGGAGAGCCTTCTCAACATTAAGGTTTTAGAGTGCGGGTTGATTCTCTGAGAGGAAAACATTCCAGTAGACAGATAGACATGGTGAAAATGTAACTAAAATATTCATCAAATATTGAAGGAAAATTAAAATTTCAAAAATTAAAAAGTTGCCAATTAAAATAACAATATATAAATTAATAAAAATGCTATACCCACAAAAACATTAATAAATTAAATAAAATAAAATAAAAAAACACACAAAGTAAATGGCAGAATGTGGCCAAAATATGCATCAAACTTTGATGGAAAATTAAAATTTTAAAAATTAAAAGGACAGAAGATAAATTAATAAAAATGCGATACCCACAAGAAATTAGAAAATTAAATGAAAATAAAATAAAAAAACACACACTCAAAGTAAATGGCAGAATGTGGCCAAAATATACATCAAATATTGAAGAAAAATTAAAACGTTGCCTATTAAAATAACAAAAGATAAGTTAATAAAAATGCGATACCCCAAAAAATTAAATGAAAATAAAATGAAAAAAACACTCAAAGTAAATGGCAACAGTTACAGCTCAGAGCCGTATTACCAAATTCGAGAGCCCTGGGCTACCGAATTTTGCCCAGTTTGTCTCCATGTTCCCTTATGAAGGATCGACCTGGTAGAACTATTTTGCCGCCCTATCAGAATCGTAATAAATAATTCGAACGTCTATTGGTCCGACAAAAAACTAATCTGTTCTCTGTTTAACTCCTTACAAATCTGCAAATCAGCGGCTTTTCAGAAGAGGATTTTGAAAGCAAGCTTCCGCCACCATTGATCATACACTTGATCAATTTTAATGGTTACATTTTAAAAAAGTATTTTTTATATTTTGTTCTATATATCTATTTAATACAAAAATTTTAAAAATTGATAAATTTATTATAGTAAATTTTTAGACGCCTTTGGATCATTGGCGCCCCTCGGCTTCAGCTGAAGTAACCCAATGGATAAAATGGCCCTGTTTAACCTGGGGATCCTGAATTAGTCAAAATCTTTTGATAGCACTTTCATGAACATAAAAGATATTTGCCTCTAGAATGCAAACATAAAAGATATTTGCCTCTAGTTTGCAAACATAAAAGATATTTGCCTCTAGAATGCAAACATAGATATTTGCCTCTAGTATGCAAACATAAAAGATATTTGCCTCTAGAATGCAAGCATAAAAGATATTTGCCTCTAGAATGCGGCAGCATTTACCTCTGGTACTGGTATTACAAGGCAGTAAAACTTCGTATAATTATACAGTAAAAGCTTAACTAACCGGCATGCCCGGGAAACGCCGATTTTCGGATACCTGAAAAGTCCGGATAGTTGAGTGTGACGGGAAAAATGGGTGGAGGTATACTTTTCTTTAAAAAAAAAAAGATTTTTTCGGCCAAATAATTTGTTTTTGTCATTTTGAAATGGGCATTAAATATAATTTTTAAGAATACTTCTGTATCTACCATAACATTGTATTTACAAAACATATTATGAAGATTTTAATTTAACATTGATGATAAATAAAAAGTATGATGTGTAGCCGAATTTTTACCGTAATTATATAGATTGTAAAAATATATGCATATAAAAAAAACCGACGAAACTGAAAAATATTCGGTACTATCGGTACTAATATAGAAAGTAAAAAATGGCGGATGGAATGAGGAAATGAAAACCGATGGTTATAATCATTGACATTTGCTCCTGGTGGCAAAAAACGGGCCTTATATAAAAAAATGTTCCCTTAAGATTATTTTATGTTTTTCTCTTGGGGATAAATTCATAAGCTACCAGCGGTATATCTGAGTGGTAGGCTTGATATGCAATATAGGCCTTTGTATGTTTCGGTGCATTTAAAATAAAAAAATAATAGAATCCTTGCTTTTTGAGGTTTGAGGAACAAAACATCTAATTTTGTGGACAAGAAAAAATTGAAAATCAGACAAATAAAGTCGGAAAGAAGGAGTCAATAGAAAGAGGCTAGCAATTAAATATTAAATTAATTAATGCAATTCCTTATATCTCTGGCCATGTGGGTGGTGGTTCCAGGGATCTGTGGTGGTCAGTCGCTTGTAATTAATATGAACAATGGAAAGATGATGGAAGAAATGAGAAAATAAAAATTTATGGAAATAATCATCTATGGAAAAATGATGGAAAAAATGAGAAAATTAAAATCTATGGAAATAATCATTGCCGATTGTTTCTTATGGCAAAAGACAAAATGAAACGGTCATCTCAATTCAGCATTATTTTGTCATTTTTGCTTGGCGGCAAACCTACCAGCGGTTTATTTAATTGTTAGGTTTAATATGTAATAAATTATCTATGAGTCTATCTTCACAACTTTCGGTATATTTCGGAACAAATAAGTAATGGAATCCTTGGTTTTTCCTGAATATCCGACATCTAATTTTTTTGGACATGAAAAAACTGCAAATCGAACAACTAAATTTGGATGAAGGAGCAAGAAGGTAACAATTAAATGACAATCTTAAAATTAATGAACTTCTTTATTTCTCTGGCCAAGTGGGTGGTGGTTCCGCTGGTTCGGTGGTGGCCAGTCGCTTGTCCGAAGAGCCATGCGTGACCGTGCTGTTGCTGGAGGCCGGTGCAAAGAAGCCACCACTGCTAAATGATGTTCCGGGTCTTGGAAGATTTTTCTTGGGCACCGACATCGACTGGCAATTCAAGACGGTACCTCAAAAGAACACTGGCTTCGCACTTGTCAACAAGGTGGGTGCCGCTTTTTCATTAATTTAATCAGAAAATACAAAGTAATTTTTTTCTAAGTTGTGATAGCATGTTAACGCCAGCGTGTACTACTAGTATATCAGTCGGACATTGATCAAGGGCGTTATCATTCGGCGTTGATCAAGAAACACTTAAAAATTCTGTACAACACTTGAATTTTCACAATGTATATGACGATATTTCCCGTGTATAAAAAGTTTCCCTCTTTTATTTGTTATGCCAAGTAAATTTTACTTCAGATCGTAAAGAGAGTAAAAAAAAATTGTACTAATGTGTGTTGAAAACTACAATCATTCTTTTGAATAAAGCAATGACATTTTTTCGTATGAATTTTTAAATGATTTGGGATTTATTTCGAAGCAGCCCTGCGAAGGCGAATACCATTGATACAACTCCCGAATAGAACCCATGAAAAAGACACCTGACCAATCCATAGTGGACCTTCGGGTATTGACAATCAATACAGCGAGTGTCCGATCAGACAAGACAAATTAGACAGACTTTCAGACACGTCGGTTCTTTCATTTTTCAGCTGAATAAAATCAATTTCTACTGAAGTCTTTCTCATAATAATTTATAAAAATTTTCTAGATTAACCAAAAAATTTTAACTATGCATATTAAAATGTTTGACTATACATATATATATATACACATATATGTAATGATTAAACTTTTCAATCATCTTTAGATTAATTCTTCTTAATTCCAACTAATTTTTATTTAAAAATGCCTTTTTAACTTAGACTTATTATTTCTATTTCAATCCTGATAGAAGAGTAACTGCCTTGTAAACTGGAAGAAGTCCGGATTCAAACGACTGTAGCATTCGGGGATTTTCCCGTTTCTCAGCAGTATAAAAAGGCTTGAAGGTCGCCATTTCCTTCCCTTTTAAAACGTGTAGGGTAATTACGGGAGAGATGGACCACGTTTTTTCTTCGCGCTCTAAAAGCCATATATTTACATCTATTTTACTTTTCGCAGTATATATGTATAGTGTATGATGTTTCTTAAAAAAGTCCTAATACAGAAGTTTATTTCTTTAAAGGAATTTCTTTTATAATTTTTACTATTTGGTCCATCTCACCCGAACTACTCCGGGTGAGATCACCATATCAATAGGAGAGATGAACCACAATAAAATATTGAAATAATTGCACATATATTAAATTTATAAAAGTTTATTTTCATTACAACAAAATTAAATGAACTTACTTACAATTAAATTAATCAACATTAAATTTACAGGAATTATTATTTGACCTTTTAATACATACCTATGAAAATTAAATGTTTTTCTTGAAATCATGATATCTTAACAGATTTAAACAGTATTTATGAAAATGCTTTATATACTATGAGTTAAGATTGTTTTACAGTAACTTCTTTTCTTCTATTTAATTTCTCCCCACAATTATCACATATTAGTATAAACCGTGAACATCCTTCATGAAGCCAACGCAAACAAGATACAAACAGTGTCCAATACGCTTTTTGTTTCGTCTCATTGTAATTTTCGCTGCATTCCACACATTCGTTTTCGTCCCAATCTTCTAAATAGTCATCCTCGTCTACTACCTCCACTACTCATTTCAATTACTACTATTCCTCCTCCAATACTTCTCCAGGCTTATTATTCAGCTGCAAATCAGTTTCGTCCATATTAAGAATACAAATGGGCTTTTCAAGAAAATCATATTCCAAGGTATCCGAACACGTTGAAAAGTCGATTTTCGGCCAAAATTCCCATTTTTTTAATTTTGGATGTTTTGGATAGTTTATTCATTTACCTTTCTAAAACATATTTACTTTTGTCGGTACGTTAATTAGAAGATGAGATATTAATTGTTTTATAAGAAACCGAAAACCGGAAGTGGGCGTTTGATGAACCGGAAGTTGTCATTAAAAGGGACAGAAATCTGTCAAAAATTTTTTAAACTGCATTTTTTCAAGTTAATATGATGTTAGTATATTTTTAGGATTTTTTTTGAAGTTTAGATACTTAATTTAAGCTCGTGATTTTTCTGAAAACGAGATTTTATGCATAATTTTCCCACTTCAAACATATTAACTCAAGATATTATCATTCGATTGTTCTGAAATTTTGTGAACACTTTCTTCAAATGTTTCTCTAGTGAATGTACTAGAATAATGCATATTGTAACAATATTTTTTTAATTATGGTCTTTTATTTGAAAAATGACAAAAAATTTGCTGAAAATCTTATAGTGATTATTCGATTAGCTCTAAAATTTTTATTCATCCAAAGAATGTTAAAATTCTAGTACAAGCACTAGTCCATAGTATGCAGTTTATTTTAGTATTAGTTTTATTTCAATTATTACAAAAGTTTGACCTCTAGCATGTTTGAAGTTTTGGGAAATTTCCTCTAAAAAGCAGCAGAAATTCAAGATTTTTGTAAATTTATAATAATTTATACTCAAAAATCGTACTCTAATATTAATCTTTATTAAATTCGAATCTAAAAAACATATTTTGTTGTTTCTATTTCACAATTTTTAAAAAAAGTGCTCCGAACGTGTTCGGGTATCTAAGTAGAAATTCGAGCAATTTAAAATATTCGTACACAGTTTTTCTGTTCATTCCCTTTGCACGACTGACTCGACTTTTGCTTTCCTTATTGAGAGTGTTAGATTTCGAGCAAGGAATGATTATAACCAGCTTTTTTGGCTTCTTTATTAAAAGTATGAGGTATCTTCATTTTTTCCGCTAGTTCGTTTACCATAGACCTTACAGAGTCTTCACCGTGTAAAATCCCGGTTCTGTAGTTTATTTATATGAGCAACAATTTTGTTTTCGTTTCCGCAGCCCAATATAGATGAAGGGCCTAAATAACCCTTGGTAAAGTTATGTGTTTTATTTCTTCTCTTTAAAGTAGTTTTAGGAATGCTAAAAGTCTTTGCTGCTTGATTGACACCCATATTCTTTTCTTCAACGCTTTTAATAGCATTTTTCATATCAATTATCTTCGTTCCATTCTCCGCGTGTGGACGAACCTTTTTCTAATATAGGTAGTCTGCATTTTCTGAAAACAGAAAAATACAATCCCTTAGTATTTTAAATTCATCCGTTTAAAAATCTAAATTTGACATTCAAGACTGTATGGTCCATCTCTCCCGACAGAAAACCTGGTCCAACTCTCCAGTCTACACGTGGTCCATCTCTCCCGATCGCCTAGGTGAGAAGTATAACCCACCCCCGACTCTATACTGTAGATATTTCGTCGCCATTTTAGGTTATTTAGAAGCATAAATGTTCCCCGAGATTACATCATTAAAACTAGATAGATCACATATATACCAAAACCTTTAAATGCATAAATATAACCATATGAAAAAATTATTTGACTTACCAAAAGCAATTATGATTTTTAGCTGAAAAAATATATTGTTTTTTGAGAAGCAAAAAGTTGCACGCCATACAAAATATCTTTAAGTGTTTGATAGTTACACCAACTGTAGGACGACGCATTAACGAAATATTTGACTGGTCCATCTCACTCTGTGGTCCATCTCTCGCCTATTTACCCGAACCTTCGTACAAAGACGGGCCGCTTCGGCGTAACTCTTCCTTTGTTTAAATCGTTACCGGTAACATGCGCTTTGCTCTTTTCTAAATTCAATATAATTGGTGAGCCGAAACCCATCAATTAAAAGATAGAATAAGAATATACTGAGCTAAAAAAAATCTGCAGAAAAAAAAAATGTGAGTGTGAAGTTTTTTTAAGATTTCTGCAGATTTTTTGAAGACAGAAAAAACCTGCATTTTTTCTTCAATTTAATCTGCATTAAATCTCCTAAAAAATTCTTATTATATTTTTCTCTAAATATTCTGCAGATTTTTTGAAGACAAAAATCTGCATTTTTTCTTCAATTTAATGTGAATAAAATCTCAAAAAAAATATTTTATTTTTATTTTTTTCTTTAAATATCCTGGAAAGTTTTTAAGACAGCAAAAAATCTGCATTTTGTCTTCAATTCAATTTGCAGTTATTTAGCTGATTTTTCACAACATCATTAAACTTGACCAATAATCTCTTGATTTTTTGAAAATTTAACTGCAATTTCGTAATATCTGAATTTCTCTGAATACATATTTTGCACCATATTCTCTAACATTGCAGCTTTATTTTCCAAAGGTCATAAAACAAAATTAGAATGTAATTATCATTATTGTTTAATTTTACAGCAGACAGGAGTTTCATCAGTTCCTTTTTCAATTAGTGATATCAATCATATACTTGTATAGAAAAGGAATGCATCAGAAGCAAAAATTTCCCAAACGAAAATTGTATTATTATTGGCACTAAATTTTTAAATATGCCACTGAAAAAGTGAATTCTAAATTGATCTTTAAATTAAATATTTGAGGTTTTACCATTTTAAACCTTTCCCCCATAATATAATTAATTTCCAATTAGTTTTCCAACTGTCTTTGTGACTGGCTATTTTCCTCCAAAAAGAAGGGAAAAGTTGAGCTTGTGCTCTTTGGATGGAAAGAACACTTATCAGAAAGATAAAAGGTGAAAACGAATTTATTGAAACAGGGAATCTAAATTATTGAACAAAAATATGACTAATCTCATCTATTACTCATCTCTACGACTTTGAAACACGTATTCTGACAATGGTTGATTTTTAGACCACTAAATGACGCCACTACAGCTATGGTGACGCTAAAACTCAAATATATTATGTTACCCCCATTTCGTGTAGTCCGGGGTAGCCATGTGGCTAATGTTCTTGCCTGCCAACTCTATGAACGCGGGTTTGAACCTCGGCCAGGATGAGTTTGAAATTTTGTCACAATCTGAATCGACTCGTACAAGTAAGTTGAATTACAAATTAAATTAATTAAATTACTATTTACATTAATTAAAAATTAAGCCTTGACTGCAGAAAATCTGAAGGTATTTGGAACATATTTTTCTTCAGATTTTCTGCAGATTTGTTTTAGCTGGGTATATATATAAGAAGCAAAATATAATGGAAAAACAATAAAATAAAATAAAACCACAAACTTTCATATCAAATTCGAAAACATATGAGAAAACGAATTGAAAGTATATCCGAGTAAAGATAAAAATGCGAGTAGTAACAGATGGAAAAATATATCACATACGCAATGAATGCGCTAAAAACTGCAGTACCAAAAGCACTGTGGTAGATAGAGTATAAATCGTAAAAAGAGTATAAATAGTAGAATGATAGAGTATAAAACGTGAAATCGAAAACACAATAAATTTTGTCCGTTTTATACTCTATCATTCTACGATTTATACTCTCTCACTCTCTCTCTCTCTCTCTCTCTCTCTCTCTATATATATATATATATATATATATATATATATATATATATATATATATATATAA
>BGPR01004633.1:31023-45324 GCA_013235015.1 Araneus ventricosus | reverse complement strand
TTTAATATTAATGTAGTTTCATGTCCGTCGATGAATCAACATAAAATAAAAACAAAGAATGCTTTTAGGATCTTATAATTTAGCAAAAAGTTTCAGTGTTTCCTCAGAGAAAAAAAGCAAACAAAAAAATGCTGAAAGATTATGTTAATAAAGGAATCAAAACAGTATCTCCGTGTATTCTAATTTATAGGCGTAGACAGATCGCCTGAGTCTGTTTGGCACGTAGCCAAACCAAACCACGTGACAGCATTACTTCAATCTCTGGCTTTTTATATTAAGATATGAACACAGTTTTAAGACGCCTAATTCAGTCTATTTTATCTTAGATATAGACTTGGATGGCTCGTTGTCTTAACCATCGTTAAAAACTGTTGCTCGATCTCTCGCTCTCTTGTTCTCTCTCTCTAGTTATATCTGCGTAGCTTGTTGTCTGGAGTTCCATGCGACGGCAGCGACATCTAGTCAATAATTAGCTGTTGGCCCATAATAATATGTTTTATATTTACTTATTTCTTAACGAATCAAATAAAATTATTAACAGATTATTATGCATATATATTTTTTCATTTTACGGAATTGCAAAACGAATATAAATAAGTGCTTAATTAATGTAAATATTTCCAATATTTTCCTTAAATGCGAGTAGCAATGCACAGATAAATAAATGCAATAATTTAAAAATTTTATAATATAATCAATCGACGCGAATGAGAACCCACATATTAAAAATATTGCAAATTTGACATTTCATGCTTTGTTTCATACATCAGTGAAGAATGTCATTTTCTTCCTGCGAAACTACTTCTTCCCTTTGTCACACTTGATACGAAGTTTGATACGTATCTTCAATTTTGATATGTTCGATAAATATTCCTCTAAATATATGCTGAAAAATTGTTTCTAAATATGCAATAATTGTTTTGCGAACTTTTGAAAGAATTCGTTGTTCTATGGATTAGCAAAATATTCTTATCAATGCGCTCAGTAAATTCAATCCAGCATTCTGAAATCAATCCTCAAGTGCTTCCTTGTTTCTCTTCTAAAATTATAATTAAAAAAGCCCAGAACAGAAAAAGAAATATAAACCATAATTACTTTCTTTTAAAAAAAAGAAACTCGCACTTCTAAATGATCTTGAAAAAGAGATTTTGAGTGACCTATCGAATTATTTTAAATACACCCATTAGTCAATTATTCCCAATCATTAAACTTATTATTCAGAGACTTTCCTTATCCCAGTTTATTTTAGAACAACCTGTTTCCTAATACCTCTATTCGCATATTGTGTTTTTAATTTATGTAATCAAACATTTCAACACACAACATTAATATTTAAAAACGTAACAGTTTTAACAGTAGTTTTAACTTTTAGAAATGAACTTTTAATAAACTATCTTGTGTGTGGATATTGATAGACAGACGTTTTTTTCGAATTCATAGTTTAAAATATGAAACGCACGATTGAATTCTTCTGTTTTAATTGATACAAGTGCATAAATTGACCAGTTGAATCCATAAATATGCAAACAAGTTCAAAGAACTGCTTGATTTCTGTGACAATGCTTTATTGAATTCATAGCTTAAAATATGAAACGCACGATTGAATTCTTCTGTTTTAGTTTATACAAGTGCATACATTGGCCAGTTCAATCCATAAATATGCAAATAAGTTCAAAGAACTGCTTGATTTCTGTGACAATGCTTTATTGAATTCATAGCTTAAAATATGAAACGCACGATTGAATTCTTCTGTTTTAATTGATACAAGTGCATAAATTGACCAGTTGAATCCATAAATATGCAAACAAGTTCAAAGAACTGCTTGATTTCTGTGACAATGCTTTACTGAACTACATAACCTTAAAATATACGCGTGCACGATTAATTCTTCTGTTTCTTTAGTTATACAAATGTGCATACCAGTTGAATCCATAAATATACAAAAAAAGTTCAAAGAACTGTGATTTCTGTGACAAGTACTTTGAATTCATAGCTTAAAATATGAGAACGCACGATTAAATTCTTCTATTGATACAAGTGCATAAAATTATTAGTTGAATCCATAAATATGCAAACAAGTTCAAAGAACTTCTTGCTTTCTATGACAATGCTTTATTGAATTCATAGCTTAAAATATGTAACGCAAGATTGAATTCTTCTGTTTTAATTGATACAAGTGCAAAAATTGACCAGTTCAACCATAAATATGCAAACAAGTTCAAAGAACTTCTTGCTTTCTGTGACGATGCTCTATTGAATTCATAGTTTAAAATATGAAAAGCAAGATTGAATTATTCTGTTTTAGTTTATACAAGTGCATAAAATGACCAGTTCAATACATAAATATGCAAACAAGTTCAAAAAACTGCTTGCTTTCTGTGACAAGGCTTTAAGCAACTGTTCCGGGTGCAGTGTTAGTAGATGTCGATAACTGAATTCATCCTCTTCCTCCTTGTTCTTCTCAGAGGGTAGGCGATCAGGGCGGCCATAGTCTCCGCCAAGTCGAATAGAGAGATGAGCGATATTCCCAGCCACATGCCCATGTAGCCGCCCACATAGCTGAAGACCTCGACGCTCTTGAATATTCGAAAAAAAATTAAATTGGAAAGCATAATTTTTGTATTTATATAATGTAAAAATACATTCAGTTTACGAAAAGAGAATAACGGATTTTTAATTTTCCAGGTACAAATGCCGTACCAGGAGTTGCTTTTATTGCGCGCTTTTAATTAACTTATCTAATTTCACGTTTGTGAAGATCGAATGCTATAATATTTCATTTATTTCCTGATCTTCTAAAGCTATGAAATTTTACGATAATAAAATATTTTAACTGACGATAATAAAATATTTTAACCTGACGATAATAAAATATTTTAACCTGACAATAACAAAATATTTTAATGCTTTTTTAATTTAATTAGCAGTAAATTTTAATTAAACATTGATTCCATATGAGCTGCGCCATCTGGTGATTAATTTGAGAAACAATTGATTGCAAAATTCCATAATATTTATAAAGATGAATTATGAAATAGCTCTACTAAATAAAGGAGAATGTGTGTGCGTCTGTGTGTTGGTCCTCTACAGGGCAAACCGCTGGACCCAGTTCTACGAAATTTGGCACAAGCATACTTCGGAGGGTAGGAATGTGCACCTTCGAGCCCTTTTTTGAAATTTTAATTAAAATTTTAACTAATTAAAAATTAATCGAAATTTATACGTTTTTCCTTTATAACTTTGGAACATATTTCAGAGCAAAACTTATTTTTGCACCATCTCAAAGTACAAAGCATTACCTTTACAATGATATAAATTAAGTTGCCGTACAATTTTATTCTCTAATTTTAATAATTTTTTAAATATATTTTTTGGCATAATTTACAACAATACTTTTCATTCCTGCAACGCAATTCAAACCGTTTCGATTGTTTAAACAAATATTTAATTGTGTATTTCTCTTTCATTGTTGAAAGTTTAGGTAATATCCTAATACATTTTGCTATCATATTTTATTTCATCAAAATTTTTTGGAATCTACAAACCAAGCTCTGAGATATTACGTACATTGACAAATATATCCAATAAACTGAATGATTATGTTTGCTATGTTTTCATTTCTTTGTCAGCATGTTTTAATCCAGCCAACATGTTGCTGGCCATAAAATGTACTGCTCCCTTTTAATATTGAAATCGAATGCATATTTTGCAAGAGAAATAAGAAAGTGAAAATGGCGCCAACAACGTGCAATTAGATGTTACACGACGTAGTCAGTTATTTTACTACATTAGGGACATTTATGTAGGCAATGAACAGACCAGGCGCAAGGCAACTAAAAGAAGTTGGGTTAAATATCTACCACAATCTGAAGTTTAAAATTACATCGTTAAAGGAACCATGAATATAAAATGATGCAGGATTCAATTGAAATCATATTCCCGGCGGACAAACTGGTCGCCGAAGGCGGCTAGTATTAAATAATTAAAATAAGGAAATGATAAAAATAACAAAAATTTCAAAGCTATTCAAAAATTAATTATTCTAAATTTCCCAAAACAAGTCCATCAACAATCCTACTTGTTTACCGAGGCAAAAAGAAATGAAACACATGAAGTCGTTTTATTGAAATTTATTCCAATCCAGTGTAAATAAAAAAAACTGTCCGAGTTCTTGGACGCCATAACAGAAATCGGATTTGCGCGTTCGTTAATGACGGAGAGCAAAGGGGCGTGTTTACTTATAGGCGTAGACAGAGTGTCTGAGTCTTTTTTGGCACGTAGCCAAACCAAACCACGTGACAGCGTTACTGGATCAGTGAGAGACAGATCTGGGCTATTATATTAGTAATGTTTAGAACGTCTCCATTATTGTTGCCAACAAACATAACTTGAGCGACGTTAGTCTTTTCGAATTTCTCTGACTTCATCATCTCAATCTCTGCAAAATATTTTTTTACCATAATACAGTCAAATCATGCTTTTGAAATCAGAATCTTGAATAATTTTCACCGAAAATTCTAAATATATTGTAATGCAATAAAAAGAGGGATAATTTAAATGTGGTCACTTCTTTTGAAAAACCATTTTGTTTTTAAAAAAGGAAATGGTAATTGTTAATTTTTTAAGAAATAGTAATTGTACACATTATTGTGACAGAAATTTAGCGATAATTGCTTTTATAGAGAAATATATTGCAAATACAAAAATATAATATAGAATGCTTGTCTTTATATTTGACTATTTAACTTTGGGTTATATATATTTTTCATTTTTCTTTGTTAAGTATAGCAATCGATATTTTTTAAGACCATAATAGCCATGTTATACGGAGGTCAAGAATAATCCGAAAGAACTCTCTATTTAGCAATTACTTACCTCAAACCTCGGATGGTGTTCAAACTTTTCTATTTCAAGACGGTTGAAGATAAAGTTTATGTAAAGAGTTCTCTGTCTGAAAATAAAATACACCCATAATTAGGAACACCGACGCTTTAATCTAGAACTGATAACAGTTGGAAAACCGATGAATTTCCATTATATATGCTGTCGAAATTTAAAATTTTGAAAGAAAACATGTAAATTATTCTTCATAACCAATTCATATTTAATATTTTTGATTTAGAGTCATGAAATCCATCATTCTTGTAAATGAACCATGGTTATAGAAGGATTTCAGAAAGTACCAAAACTAATGTTCGCAAAGATTTATCATTTTCGGTTCAGAACCACCAGATCCGAGGCTCCTTTGAATTTTTTTAGCAATTATAATCTGAAAGGATTTTGGATGAACCCGACAAATTCAAATGTTTCACTTTCGAGCTGAATGCATAGTTTTGGCAGAGGGGGCAACTAAAATTACCAATGTCATGTAATCCTTTTTTTGGTGTACGATTATCTACTAACTTTGTTACTCTTCTTTTTTCTTGTCTTTCTTTATTAATATTCTGTACATTAAAATTCCAAATTATATATGTCATAATAAAGCCAGACTCCATTTCCCAGTAGCGTCCGTTTCGCAGACATTCTCATTCGCAACTAGCTTGAAAAGTAATGATTCCTTTATTTGTTACCCATGCAATTCTCTTCCCAGAACAGATCAAGTTGGCAATGGTATAAATAAATGACAGGAGGCTGTCTTTTTCAAACAGCCGCTGATATTAAATGCGTAGAACTACTTCACTCGCGTGACTCTTTTGTTTCTCGAAGTTTCTCGGTGTCTCTTTGTTACTCGCGATACTCATTTGTTTCTCGAAGTTACTCTCAATTTTCTTTTGTTTCTCGAATTTACTCTTAATTCTCTTTTGTTTTCAACTCAATTATTCAATTTTCAACTCAATCACAAAATCTAGCGCGATAAAACGTGGCAAGCGAGAGCGTCAGTCAATTGTGCGCGCGCACCTCATGCGTGTGACGTCACCAATTCATGCGGATTTTTGACCAACTTTGTGACTCAGTAGTCGATCAACTACAATTCCGATTTTCAATTTTTTTTTGTAACTTCTGTTTCTGCTCTTTATCTCTAAAATAAGACATTAGTTATGTTTTCAACATATGCAGTTACCGAGATATAGAGGATCTCCCGTACAACGTTTTCTGTGGTGTTTTGGCGTGTGAATCAAATTCTTTCCTGAGACCCAAATGGGAGGAACGTAGCCCTACGTTAAAAAAGTTTTAAAATTATTTAGAAAGAAGAATTTTCTTTTCAAACGAAAGACTCTTAAAGCTATCTACTTACTTGCAGTTAGCATCATTGTTGTTGCACTGAAAACAAACAATATACATGATTAGTGCATATTTTGAAATCTGTGTATTTTTCATATTATTACTGACACGCAAAAAATGCGTTATTTTTAATGACGTTTTCGTAGATATTTTACAAAAACATTAGCTTAAAGCAATAATCTTTTTCTTTTTACGACATGAAAGCAACATTTTTAACAAGATAATGTTTATAGGCCCTCAATATGTAAATTACCATATACCACCTGCATTAACGTTCCCCGGACTTCAGATGCACGAATAAGAATCGAACAGCTTTTATTATTTTTATTTTATTTTCATCTTGAATTTAAAAAGTTTAAAGATGCGCATGAGTTCTTTTTCTTGTATGTATGCATGTTGTTTTTGTGCATTTTATATGTGATCAACTACCGCTTTGTTTTTTGCTTTTTTTCTTTCTCTCTTTCTATAATGTTCAATTCTGTTTAGTATTATCATGGATAATGTTAACTTTCTTCTTACTTTTTTCTTTAAAATAATTGTCATTTATCTTCTGTTTTCAAGGGGACATATGTCTGTTAAACCTCGAAAATTTTCGATTTTATGAAATATATATATATTAGATCCCAGTCTTTTAGGAGCAATTTAAAACAATCCGCATTAAAAAAATTCTCATACTTATGAAAGCTATGAAGGAAAATATATCAGCTCTCCAACGTAAACATTGAATATGGCCATATCTTAAAAGCACTATATCTCAAAATGTGTTTTTTTTTTATATTGCGCTCACGATATCTAAAGAACTATTGAATATTTTTTGATAAAATCTTTACCGAATATGTATTTTGCTATGTTCTACAAATTGAACCACATTTTTGTACATATTTCTCCAAAGAAATTTTTTGGGGGTTAGAAAAGTTGAAATTTTAACTATTTTTAACATTTTTATTTTAAATTCGTATATAAAATAGAAATTAAATTTAAATGTTAAAAATTAAGGTTCAGTTTCCTAAATAGACTATTTGGAATACTTAGACACCCAAAATATTGTGTTTAGATAAATATTTTATACGTAATCATGTCTGCAATGTAACTATCTCATTTTTTCTCCTGAACTTATACCCATATTTATTACTTTCTCAAATAAATACATACCAATATGAAGGATTGAAAATGTGTGTACTATAAGAGAAAGAACGGATATTTTTCTAGAAAAAAAGTTGGTTTGTGAATTGCATTATTTCAGAGATATAATGTATTGAATTTTACAGTTTTGCACCATTTTTCGAGGTTTAAGAGTCGTATGTCCCGTTAAAAACATTTTTGCTCTTTTTCAGTGTAAATACCGTTCAGAGTTCATCTAATTCTGTGTTTACCAGTGTTTGTTTGCTTATTTTTATTTTCATTGTACATTAAATGTATTCAATAAATGTATTTTTTTTGTCTGTGGCTTTAATCCTCGGCACTTTAACTAGTCAGAACTTAACTCGGCACCTTTTAATAAAGATGGTGCTTTCATACCCACACAACCGTTCAGTACCCATGATGGTTATAAGCACAGGGGTGTGAGGGCGGTGCTCTATACCATCTGTAAATTGCGTGATGTTCCATGCATGTTTCAAAAGGCATTCAAAATGCTCTACAATGCAGTCCTTTCGACCAACAGCCTCAAACGTTGCAGGTAATTTCTAGGGTAGCAAGGGTTCATTGATAACCGTTCAGTTATTTTGATCTAATAGCTTTAACACCTTAAAAATAAGCTTTTAAACTGAATAATTAGACTTTTAATGCGTTTGATCAAATCTCCGATATCTTAAGAATATTTTATCAATTTAAGAAGTTGTACAGATAAACATGAATTATCTGTTTTTGAGAACATGAAAAACGGCGCAGGAAAACTGAACATGACAAACGACTCATGAAAACAGAACATGGAAAACGGCTCATGAAAACTGAACATGGAAAACTGAACACGAAAAACGGCTCATGAAACCTAAACATGAAAAACGGTTCATGAAAACTGAACATGAAACGGCTCTGGCTGGAATACGGAAAAGCGGCCTAAGCAGAAACATGAAAAAACGGCTCATTAAACTGAACATGGAAATCATGAAAACTGAACATAAAAAATGGCTCATGAAAACTGAACATGGAAAACGGTTCATGAAAACTGAACATGAAAAACGGCTGAAACGCTTGGAGGGTTAAACTAAGCTGGATTTCCCTACGACAAATATCCTTCCTTTACATAATGGAAGTAATTGAAAAAGAATCATTTAATTATGCAGGTACACAAAATTTTAAATCATAATTTTTGGTCATTGCTGTATATAAATTAAAGGCGCATGATGAAATTTCATACGACATTTATTCATTGGATTCTGCTGTTTTCATACCATCAGAATAAAAGTCTCATGAAAGTATTCATGGTTTCTATAATTTGCTAACACAAATTTAGTGAGAATACTTTCTTTATCTCGTTTAAAAGTGTGGTAATCAGAAACGTTGAAGCATTTTAAATGGAAGAACCTTACAGTGCAGTTTTGTTTCACGCTACTGGAAATTAAATTAAATTATTTAAAACGTGATGCAGGTATCTTCACTGACATAGATTTCAGTAAAATTTAATAGAATTAAAAGCCATTTCTTCGAGTCGAAGTGTTTTGCTGACTAAGCATGTCGTCGACATTATAGGTCAGTGTGTAAATAGTTAGATATTTTTAAGTACCGGAAATGCATGTCTGTCAGCAATAGAAACCTGAAATAACTTATTCTTGTTAGTTAAAGTTAGTCACCTCTTAAACTTTTTGTTTAGTTTGAAGCAGAAATTTCTACTTATTCTTAACAAATACTGTTCTTTATAATATTTTTTTAAATAAATAAATACGTGTTTCTGCTCTTAACTTCACGGAGAAGATATATAATTATTTTATTAGGTTTTTAAATCAAAATTTCGATTTTTTTTTTTAAATTTTAAATTAAATAAAAGGAATTAAGATAAGCAGTTGTTTGACACTCAAAGTAAATCAAGAAGAAATATAGCAGCGTTTTTATGAAAAATTCTCTTTTATTTGTTTAAAATGCGACTGTCGTGAAAAATTTAGATTATTTCATGTCATATAGCTTTCGCTATAGCTTTGAGACGCGTAGAAATACATATACATTTCCTCTTTCCAATATGACCGAACCTAAGAATAGAGCCCACCTCCATACACCCTATATTCTGTGCTAGTTGACTTGTAAAAAGGAATTAACAGAATAATTTCTACAGGTATTACAATTAATAAAACTCAACTGGGTTTGACAGGAAATATATAACATCCTTTTCCTAAATTAAAAGAAATACCAAGAATTTAGCGAAACGACCTAATGTTGATTTAGGGACAAGAAATATAAACAGATATTGGAATGATATTAAAAGTTGCAGGTCATTGTTCGGCATATCTCTACTAATAATAAAGGAGAATGTGTGTGTCTGTGTTTGTGTGTTGGCGCTCTACAGGACAAACCGCTCGCCCTAGAGCAACGAAATTTGGCACGAACATACTTTGGAGGGTGGGACTGTGCACCTCGGAGCCGTTTTTTTTATTTTAATTTTAATTGAAACTAATTAAAAATTAAGCTAAATTTTAGCGTTTTTCCTTACTAACTTCCGAAAATATTACGGCGCAAAAATTATTTTTACACCATCTCAGAATTTAAAAAATTATCTTTTCAATGAAATCAACTAAGCTCTCTTACGATTTTTTTCTCTAATTTTAATAAAGTTTTAAAAATATTTTTTGGCATAATTTAGAACAACACTTTTCATTGTCCGAACAATTTTCAGACCTTTTTCATTGTTCAGACAAATATTAAATTACGTGTTTCTCTTCCATTATTGAGAGCTAAGAAAATAATTAACTGGAGTTCACTTCTTTTATTTTATCAATTTTTCTGTGAAATCTGTAAAGGAAGTCCTCAAGATAGTAAATATATAATGAAATAATCCAGTAAACTGAAAGATTATATTTGCTACATTTTAATTTTTTTTATCAGCGCGTTTTAAGCCAATTAGCATGCTTCTGGAGGTAAAATGTGCCGCGACAATGTAATGTTGAAATCAAATGCATATTTTACGGTAATGTAGACAAGGAACAGAACAAGTACAAAGCTACGAAAAGAGCGAGGGTTAAATGTCTATAGCGATTTGAAGTTTAAAACTACTTTGTTAAGGAAACCATGAATATAAAATAATGAATTCCGGTAATGAAACTGGTCTCCGAAGGTAGCCAGTAGTTTAATATGATAATTTTTATCATTTATTAAATATTATATAATGTTTCAGTGTTTCCATAAGGAAATCAACTCATGTTCACATAAATGGCTCCGCTCTGATTTCATCTAGGGTTCCGTTGCGCGTCTTCAGGGGAGAAAAAATTTGAGGCCCCGACGCAATGTGAGACTTTCTGCTGTTATATTTTCGATGACATCGTCACTTGCATTTTTAAATGTGTTATAACTGAGACATCGAGTGAATTGAGACTGTTCTATGTTTGTTGTACTAAACTGCCACAGAATTCTCAACAATTTATTAGAGGTATGTAATTATTAGAAACTCACAAGTGTCAACAACTTATTAGAAAACCCAAAAAGTGCCCACATTAATCTTTTAACACACTTCCATTTGGAGAAATGAGTTTGTAATGAACAAATCCAAATGATGAAGTAAAAGATCAGATGTTGTAATGCGAAAGAAAAATCTAACTTACCTGTGCTGATTGATCAAAAACAACTTCTTGGCGCAAACTGTATGACACTTCTCTGAAATATTGAAATTCAAAAAATTACGCGCTTTTAATAACATTCCAGAAGATGCCTACATAACGTGTCTAACTTATCTTATCTCACAAATCACAGTATATCTTAAATTATAATATGCGGATGATGTAGGCACCTATCTTTTAAAATGATAGCTTACTTCAACATTACAAACACTAAATTTGCTAAATGTTCAATAGGGTGAAGGTTTGTTCTTCGGCGTATGCTCCAGAACGGGGTTCTTATCTTGTGCCGGGTTACCAAAATTCAAATCTCGAATACCACACAAAAAAGCTAAATGTTCAATCTTAATATAAATAAAAGCTATTGTGGCTATGTCTGTGGCTATGTTCCACATCTCCTCCTAAACCAATGGACTGTTTTCAACCAAATTTTGAAGACTTATTACTTAAGACAAGGGGAAGACATTTATGAACTTTCCAGAGTTCAAAAGTTAATTCGGAGCAAACTGTCCGACAAAAAATATTTTTATACCATCTTACAGTTCAAAATTTTACCTTTTCAATAATACCAATTTTATATCTGTGACATTTTTTCTTCAATTTTTATTAATTTTGTAAAGTTTAATAATTGTTAATTACGTGCAGACGATTTTGAAATAACACAAATTTATAGCTACTCCGTTTCTAGGCAACGGTTAGACTTTGAACTAATTTACCTTTATTTCTGAAATTTTTGCTTATTTTTATAAATATGTTTTATATAAGAAGAGAGTCAACTTTTAAAAGCCCCAAATCTTATTAAAATTTCAGTTAATTGAAAATTAAGCAAGATTTTGCCATTTTCCGTGATATTTTTCGAAAATATGTATTATGTCACAAAAACTATTTTTACACGTAATAAAAGTTTAAAAAATTAACTTTTCATGACACAACTTTCATTTCCGTTTCATTCGTTGCCCTCATTTTTATAATTTTTCAAAAATTAATTTGTGTATAAAATTTACAATTTATAACACTTTTTTTTATTGTTGAAGAACAAGAATACATAAGAACTGTTGCTAGATCACATTAGAAGAATTTTGGATGAAGACGAATTTTATTTTTTTATTCATATTTATTCTACCGCTTTTTCTCAATGAAAAATTTACTATGTAATTGTCCCAAAACATCCGTTAAAATCTTTCTTATACTGTAAGATTTATGAACAAAATTTGAAGTACCTATGCAATAAATACTAATAACTTATGGAGAAAATTAGCTATCGGCGGTTTTTAAAAATCGTCTGGTTCAACTGATATTCTCATTTTAATTAAAAAACATTTCAAACGATACAGATTAGATTACCCCGCACTGGCCTATGCCGTACAGGAAAAACGTGATACATCTTATTTCAAAATATTTTTCTCTTCTTTTTTTTTGTAATGACCAGAAACATCAGTTTCACTGAACGACGACAATAAGTCTAATTCTTTAATTAACAGTTCGTGAAGAAGTCCTTTTCAGACGATAAAAGAATTTGGGGTATCGTAATTTTCTATACAAAAGTAGTTTTTTATATCAAAAATATTAGACATGAAAGTATTTTAATCTCGAACAACACCGGGCATAACAGCTAGTTATTTAAATATAAATAATAAATTTTAAAAAACGCAACATTTTGATTAATTTTGTGCAACTCCCAAACGTATTTGTTGGCATTGAATGTAAGGAACTCTGAAAATATGTAAGTTGTACATCATAAATTATTAATGTACACTAAACTTTTAGAGTTATCAATTTACAAAAGATGGATAAGCGTTGTTTAATTATATAAGCTACGGAAGAAGTTTAGAAGTCATATTAGGGTCATTTTGGAGGCAGCTAGATAACAATGATGACACCTGAGCTGATTTTTCCTTCTTCAAACTCCACATCTTAACCTTGACGATGTTTCACCCCGACGAATTTAACCTATACAAAATAGTCCTGGGATTGTGGGTGAAATTTGGTCTCAAATTCATGATCCTCTCGCTCTAAAACCGAGACTCTGCAGCAAGACCATAGCGACCATTTTGAAAATTGGAAATTCAGCAACTGAAAGGTTATTAAAAGAGATGGAACTACACTCGCCTGCAAGCTTCACTGCACTGACGCGAGCATTTCTCAGCGATGTCATCAGATGGCAGAACACCTAAAAGGTAAGAATAAAAGAATACCAATGAAAGCTTGAAGCCCAGCAATACTGGCAAATGAATTACTCTGTTCTGTTCTCATAGAATCAATATTTCAAGCGAAACAATCTAACGCAGCTATGCAATCAAGAACCAATCACCATTTTGTAGGATTTGAACTCGCCATTTTAAACTGTATCTGAGTTTAGTTTAATTTAGTTATATTAGCGTCCAGTTTTGAAGCAATACGAGGGCTATTTTGGGATGGAAATCGTAATTTTGAACCTCAGTCAGTAAACGAGGACGCCCCTCCCCAAACTTCCGTACCACACCAACGAGAGGACGTTTGGTCCCCTACGCATGATTTAACGTGCAGGAGGCCCACATACACGATGGATCTTCAGTGGAATCGCGTTCCGAACCTTTAACCCTTTGGCTCCGAGGCCGACGCCTTACACTAAGCCACCGCAGCCTAAACTGTGTCTGAGAATAAGAAATTTGTTGGGCAGAACTGAACTAACTACACCAGTTGTGCAACATCAGTGGCATACCAACAGGTGGTCAAGGGAGGGGAAATAGAATACTAGTATGTTTATGTCGATTTTTTTCAAATCAACCATGAAAAGGGGTGTGAAATATATCAGCATACCCCGGGTCCCATTCACCTTTATCTCTGCTGAGGGGCAAAAGTCACATGATGTCTTGTTTCTACTTACCCTCGCTACGCCTCCCTCGGAGGGCACCATGAGTACGTGTATAAGAAGCCGCCTGATAACTAAGCGGGGTCTCGCTTCTCCTTGGATCAATAATGGTGGGATTGTATTACCCCCTCCAGTGATACTACTTACCTCCTTCGGGAGGTGTCGGCTGTGGACTCAGGCCTCAGTATTCCAGCTATTGCAACTACTATCATTCACAAGTCCTTGTATGCCTAGAAAGGACAGATATAAAACGGTTTACAGTTACCCTCGCTGTGGGGACAAGCAGGTGGATGAGAAGTAAGCGGGTTCTTGGGGGTAAAATAATGGTGGGAGTTGAGTTGCGCTCTACTTATGACGATACGTACCTCCTTTGGGAAGGGGCCGGCCCGTGGCCAGTGATGGCCGTTAAGACTCTGACCTCAGTATCTGAGCTGTCGCGGCGATCTTTCTTCAATTTACTCCGGGTGC
>BGPR01004633.1:3212-15950 GCA_013235015.1 Araneus ventricosus | reverse complement strand
AGAATAAAAACACATTTTTATTAGTGTATTAATAAGTAGAGTTTTAAATTAATTCTTTCTCTACGATGATAGTGACGCGTCAATTCACTCAAAAATTAAACTGCACATTGCTGGAAAGACTTAAATTGAAAATGGAAAACGGCAAAGTGTTAAAAATAACTGTTCCTCAGAAAATGATGACATTTTTCACCCTCTAACAGGCGAGCGGTTAAATCAATTTAATAAACCACCTTTTTTTTAAACACATTTTTATTAGTATATTAATAAGTCGAGTTTTTTAACTTAATTATTTTCTACTTTTTTTTACTTGTTAATTTATAATGCTTTATCATAAACATTATGGAACGCTGAATCAATTTTTCTCTGATTCTACTGATATAGAATAAAAATTAAATAGATTAACCGATTAACTGATAATTAAGTTCTGAAAGTATTGAAATAATGCATTGTAATCGAGAATACACAAGAGTATATAATTTCAAAACGTTAACATATCAGAAATTGAATGACAAATAGATTACAAAATTTCATCTTTACAAGCCTGAAACATATAAAGTTAAATAAAAATGTTTAAAAAATAGTGAATAGCTGTTTTCTGTGTCGAGAACAAACATTTTTTAACGGAAACAATTTGATCGCTTCTTTTTTGAATTAAAGTGCTCTCACACACAGACATAATCCCAAAAATTACTTTTCGGTATTCCGGAAGACCTAAAAAGGAATGTAGAGAAATAAGATTAGTAGAATTTTCTTCTTAATAAATGGCAACGCTACGATCTTACTTTTGTGCGCGTTGCCTGGCAACGACAAAAGGAACTTTGATATAGAGACGGAACTCAAAGTTGTTAACGGACTGTTCAGATTGTAAATATGTATTTGTAAATAAATCATTTTACTTTCTTCCCTTTGCTTTATAGTATGTTGGTTATCAAGGCGAAACTAAGACGTCTGATATTCAACGAGGAAAAATCATCAAAATATCAGGGTCGAGTTTTTGATGATTACAAAATTTCTATTACGCAAATAAATTTATTACAAGAAATTTATTTTCCTTCTTTACGAGAAAGTAAAAAGTAACTGATAAAAAGAATTACGAAACCAGCCCGCCGAGAAAGGAGGAGCAAAATCCCCGCAGCTCGGACTCGGCCGACCCGCCGAGACAGGAGGAGGGGGATAGGAGGAGCAAACTCCCCGCAGCTCGGACTCGGGCGGCCCGCCGAGAAAGAAGAAGGGGGACAGGAGGAGCAAAATCCCCGCAGCTCGGACTCGGGAGGCCCGCTGGCCCGGGATAAGGGGAAAAAATTCTTATTTTCAAGAGCACTTTTTTTTATCCGCGACAAATGGGACTTGACATGAATGGAACTATATTTTTACATTTATTTTCTCTGAATAGAAAATTCTTTCACACATTCTCATTATATTACAACTAAAAGATTTGTGCCCGTCTAAGAAAGGCTTTTATCATACAAACAATATCTCAGATTTGATTGTAACAGATTTATTAACGAAAGTTGTAGTAGAAAATCTCATGCACTTTAGCAGAGTCCCTAGGATATAAAAAAAGCCTGAAAAACAGAAATTATGAATCAATAGACACTAACTTTCGTTTTGCAAAATATATAAATATTCAATTCCAAAATTAAGCAGGAAAAAGAAAGAACCTTTTTAACGAAAAGGAAAGTAAAGAAAGAAAGACAGTAAAACTAAGAAAAAAATTAATTCTATTATAACATCTATTTGTTATTAACGGAGTTCCCCTCCGATGAATCAATATAAAATAAAAAAGTAAAGAAATTGCTAAACTGAGCTAAAAACGCTGTCACAACTCCTATTTGATATTAAATCATCGCAGAATCAAAACAATATCCCGTGAGTTGTGTATGGTAATTTGTAAACAGACCTCCTGAATCTATTCGGAACGTAGCCAAATTCCTGAGCGTTACCGAAATGTTAGGATAATTCTAATATAGACAGGTAATTAGTCGTTTGATTTCTGCAAAAATACGTGGTGTGACCCGGCAACTGGAAGAAAGACGTCCTTCTACTGATTTGTCATCATAGACGTAATTCGTAAGGGGGAGGTCGCATATCAGTGTGAGAGGGCTCGTATGCCAGTACTTCGCCCCGGGGCCCGCCTTGGCTCTCGGCGGCTCTTTACGAAGCATCCGAGTGTTACAAAAAGGTACGCCTCTTTCTTCGGTGTTTTATTTCAGTTTCTTAGTTAGAAAGAGTGAAATATCTTTGAAGACAAGGTCCATAAAGACTTCTTACTTCCTTCCAGAGGCATCTTCAGCGGCTGTTCGTCGGGTCGGCCCCAGATCGTCTCCACCGTGAAGCAGTTGTTCGGGAAACCATCGTTGTCCACCCACGAGACATCCACATGATTCCTGCAAGGAGTTTTTGCACAATAAGGGTACTATTTATGCCAACGTCCACACCGCCTACCCAGAACTTGATCACTTATGACTTTCTGTAACGTGAAACTAGTGGATGCAATGACAGGAAATCCTCTGAACGGAAATTTCGAACCTCTTCCCCGAAACATTGCAGTATGTTTTAGACTTGATTGCATCAGTCGCTGCATTCTGTGTACAATGATTTTTGCGACACACATTTTGCAGAGACACAACAACATCACACAGAGAATAGGAGACAGTCGCCGAATTTGGACCACCTGGACATATTTTATTGTACATAGATGGAGAAGTAATTTTAATGATAAACAAGTACCAGAATTTTTTGTAGTTTATTCATTTTCCAAACAATGTAATTGACCGCTTCCCTTACACATTTTTTTGAAAAAAATTGCAAAAAATCATCGCATTTTTTAAATTTATTATTAAATACAAGGAAACGAAACAAAACAAAATATGTTTGTTTTAAGTTGAATTTTTAATTTCTTACAGGTGTAAAAGCATTTAGTTTTAATATTAGTTTACTATCCCGAGTTATCTCGGGCAAGTGAAAAAAAGTTAAATATTAGTCTTTGTATGATAGGTTTTGAAACAAGGGACAACACAAAGTAATACCTGACATTCTGTACACTGATATCTGGTTTCTTTTCTTACTGGTTTACCTCTGGAATCTCCTTTACGGGAGCATAGAGTACACTGTCTCGTTGGGTTTGATTTTTTTTCAGTTGCAGGAATAACATCTGGAAAATGCCTTGAGGTTAACCTGACTAATCACTATCTGAAAAATCATCGCTTTCGCTATCTTGCATCATCACCATTATTTTAATTTTTTACAAAGCAACTATCCTTCTTTATGCATTACTAATCCACAAGCCGACGTATACTATACAATATGGAAACACGTGACCTGTCCCGCCAAAAGAACCGCGAAACCAATAAAACTTGGCAAACTGCCAATGAAAGCTGAATATTTCCTTTCACTTTCTCCAGGCCGAGTAAAACCGCGATAAAACAAATCGTACTGGCAAATTCTGCTTTGCCAGAGTTTTCTCGGGATAATAATTAACTGCAATATATACGAACCCGAGATAACTCGGGATAATCAGGCAAGCGGTTGACTTTTTATGAAATCTACTTCAAATTAGGAAAAAAGCAGCTTTAAAAAAATTCGACGAGAAGCTGTCTCAGCGAAATGGCCGCGGGGATTGAGGGGCCTAAACTTACTTACCTTACTCAACTGTGACTTTCTGTGACTAAAGTAGCTCTATGTGACTAAAGCAGCTCTATGTGACTAAAGCAGCTCTATGTGACTAAAGCAGCTCTATGTGACTTAAGTAACTAGTTCTATGTGACTTAAGTAACTAGCTCTATGTGACTTAAGTAGCTCTATGTGGCTAAAGTAGCTCTATGTGACTAAAGTAGCTCTATGTGACTCTGAGATTATTGGAATGGAGTAACAAAATTTGGAAAGTTAATATACCGGTCACAACCGACTGCAGCAAGCGACTGAGGCCGCCAGACAGTTAGGTATGTGAAAGCGCGAAAATTTAGATTGGTCACTGCGTGCGCGCGCATGAGTCGCTGTGACGTCATCAAAATTCTTCGTATTTTTCACCAACTTTTGCACTTCGACTGTGACTAAACCGCAATTCCAAATTCTAAAATTCTTTTTGAGATCTTCTATGTCCACCTTTCTCTGTTAAATGAAACCAAAACTAACTCTCTATGTTATTTGGTTGCGGGGCTATAAGCGTTTAAAAATACCACGAAAAGCGTCATAATTTTCTCCTTTCCCAACACACCATTAGACCACTATGGAGGGACATAAGAACACGTAAGCGTTTGCGTACACCTCATTTACATCGTAATAACCTAATTTTCCTATTTTACGGACCAAATATTTAATAGAATTGAAGTTATGATATCGCCCTAAAAGCGGGGAATCTCTCCTACATCTAATCATATTAAAGGAAAGACCAGCACACGATTCCTACAAGAAATTTTTGCACAATAAGCATACTATTTATTTATTTGTCCAACTGATACAGCCTGCCCAGGAGGTGTGGGGATTTAGATGTCTGGGAATTAAAAAACAATAAAAACACAGATAGAAACAAAACATTACATCAAAACTGAATTACATAGAATGGAAAAAGTAAAAATATAAACAAAAGTTCTGAACAAGCTCGAAAACAAAGCAAGTGTTAGAGAGCAAGTTACCAATTCTTGTAACAACATCACATTTAAATACAGATAAACCAAAATCAAAATAAAAATTTTAAAAATTAGGATATTAATCACATTGAAACATGTATGACAATTCAAAGGAAGCAGTTAAAATTTAACATCTTAAAAGGAAATCAAAATTCACACAAATATTTTTTAAAAAGCAAAAATATATTTTTTGACAAAATTCCTTCAGTGAGGAAGCTCAGTGTAGATGCAGCTGGAAATCCTTAAGATTTCTTTCAACTTCACAGGGCCGCATTTATATTAATCAAAATTTTAAACCTTGCGGTTTTGTTTGAGTCAGAATATCTACTTAATGAAATGTTCTAGTGAAAGAACGGTTAAAAACATAGTGGTCTGATAATAACATCGCACATTCCGAAATTCTATTTAGAAAATCAAAGCTTGATCTTACCTGTCAGAACGACTAATGAAGGTAACAGTCAGAGATTATCCATTATTTATTAGTGGAAGTGGCATCATCACAAGCAAGCAAAAAACAAGCAAATTGGACAAGCTTTAGACAGAGAGCGAAAGAAAAACCCGGAAGAAGCGCGCAGCGCCACCAGGTGACATTCTTGGACTTACAGAGTTTCAACATGGTTTACATACACCTTGTGAACCGCATTTACAATTTGGTGCTCTGGATGGCCCAGAAAATGTCTATTCGTGACGGGGCTTTGAAATTTGTGGAAGGATAATATGTTTCACAACCAAACTGATAATGTGCTTAAAAAATTAATTCAATTTTAAATTCCACAAGATCATCGAGTTCTCAGTAAGAAAATATCGGCAAATGTTACCAAAAATAGAATAAAGGATTTATGGGCATAACTGCAAGGGTTGATGCAGCCACCGATGGAAAAAGTTTTTTAAAAATTACAATTAACGGAATAAGCAATCAACGTTTAAGAAAAATTTTGACAGATACAGTCGAACCTCTGTAGATCAAACTTGGAAGTTCCCGTAGGAAAAAAATCGATTGATTGGAATTTCTATAGCAGAAATACATATTGCAAATGATTCATTATTTTCTTACGTAATATAATTACGCATAGTTATTTTTTTAGATTTGAAGAAAACCTAAAAAAAGTAATTTATCAAAGAAATTCATTTTTTTAAATGTACAAATATCTATGTAATTTGCAAATTTCCTCGTATTATTCTAAATTTCATATTTTTTGTAATGTTTATTTTTCATTTCACCTTCAACGTCTCTAAAAAAGCTGAACTTCTCTTTCATTTTTAAATATTTCCTCAATGGCAATTATTTATTGTTTTCACACAAACAGCCTTCCAGTCTTCCTTGAATTTCTATTGCAGTAGGAATCGGTGAAAATGTTTTGTTTTTAATTTATATTCCTTTTTAGAAGCAAATCCATGAGCACTTTTGATTGTAATAAGTATTCGCAATTTTTATGCGAAATTTTTGTTCGATATATAGAAATTTTCCTCGGTATGCAGAAACTATTTTTCTAATGAAAATCCAAAATATCAGAAAAACTTCGAAATATATAGATTTTCGATTTATGGAAGTTTGATATATGGCTGGTTTGGTTTAGTTGCATTAAAGTCCCATGTTGAAGTTCAGTACATGGGGATTCGACTGTTTTCACAAAATTTCTTAAGATTGATGGTTATTAGCTCATATTTGACATTACACTGGTTTCAATCCATCAATAGAAAAGAATTTTTTCAAATTTCGGTTACTTGTGACCTTTTGGACCGAAGATAAGGCCCAGTTCCCACGGCCCGTCTTTGGATATCCCTTGCTAGAATTACCCTGCGTATGACCGCAAAGAAACGTTGTTACTCGAGGGTTTGTGGGGTGTCTCAAACGTTCGATAGAAATGGCGGTAAAACATCGGACATCAAAGGAAGCAAGTTCGTCTGACATAGACCTCAATACAATTCCTGAAGACTGTCGTAGATTGATTCCTACGAACTGTTGTAGATCTTCGTAGAAATGATGCGACTGGTCGAATTCCAACCAGCAATAAATACCCAACGGCGCATGAGGATGGCCTATAAACTGACCATGGAAGCAAGGCTTAAGAGTTGCACACACATGTGCAGGGTATGATCAGGGCCGTATTAAGCCCTGTAGGGGCCCTTAGGCAATGTAAGTCTCGGGGGCCCTTTTTCCTTTCCCCAATATCCAAAACCAGATATTTTAGTATTAATTTTAATTTCATCTCTATAAAAGAAGTTTTAGTAGCAAATTTCGACAAGCTAGAATAGCAAAGCATTTCATTGCGGATCACTTTCAAAAGAGTTGATCTTAGTATATCACTTCTAAAAAATGCAAAATTCAAATTTAAAAGTAATTTCATACAAAATAGTAAAAAAAGACATACATTTTGTTTACAAAGTCTAAATACTATTTCAGGGGTGGCGAACCTTTATGTATCAACGTGCCATTTTTTCTAAAAAAAATGTTTAATGAGGTCATAGACGTGCCGTCAAATAATGTTAACTTCGTGATTATTGGGAAAATAATAATACTAAATACTATCAACTCAAAACTCTTTATTTACTACAAAAAAAACCATTTTGCAATGTCTCAGTTATACGCGTAATTCAGATTAAAGTAACATTACTGTGACTTCTGTTGTTGCAGATTAGATGTCAAATAGCTTATATTAGGGTTGTAAGATATTACTTTTAGCAGAATGCATGCTGAACTGGAGTCATCTGTCAAACGGTTTCTAAGCGAGTCTTTAATGTTATTCATCTCTGAAAATAATGACTCGCAGGCAGATGATCGATCGTAGATGAAAATGTGGTTAAAATAGCACGAGCCAGCTTCTTCAAACAGTTAAATGTGTCTGGTAACGAATTCCATGTTTCCAAAATTTTGTTATTGGCATTTTTACTTATATTGCTTGTCAATCTTTCTGTTTCAATTGATTCCAACTCTTTCCTTGTTTCAATAAATTTTTGTATCCACATTGAACTAAACTGGAAATCAATCAGCTGCATTTCAAATTCTTCAATTTCCAACCAATCGAATTGGGACAAGTTCAGTTTATCAAATGAAGTCACATCAGGGTACATAATAAACTTGAGTGTTTCCGATAATAACCATGCCAAGTTGATCATGGTGCCTGCTATGGTTTCCGTCTTTACTTTGATTGGCGAGAAACTGAGTTTTTTCTTCATCGTATTTTGAAAACCTTCCATCTTTATTTTCAATTAACAACTAATAACAAATTATTTTCAACTTTAAGACGCTCAAGAAGGAATTCATTCTACTTTAAGTCACACACATACACACAAAAAAAACTACAAAGTAGAAATGTTTACATTCTTATAACAGATTGCATCTCTCGGTCGTCGTCGAAATAAAAAAAAAACTTTACAAAGCATTTCTCGCCAAAAAAGCGAAATATCGCCAAATATTGGCATCGAAAACACTCCCCATAGGCGTCTATAGTGGGGTTGGTTTTTATGCCCACCGTCGTCGCCCCGCGCCCGAACACTCCGTAGCGTAGGATCTCTCGCGTTCGTTCGTAATATGCTTCATAGTGAACTTTGTGATCGGTGGCGTGCCCAAAATATTGTGTCGCGTGCCCTCAATGGCACGCGTGCCATTGGTTCGCCATCCCTGTACTATTTATTTAGTTACAAGATGGGACATTTTTAAATTAGAAATCAACATATTTCTGTAAAATTACGAAACAATGTATTATAAAACTAGCTGAAGGTAATTAGTTAGGAATGTTGTCGAAATGATACTCAAAAATTTAAACCATAAGGGAAGTTCGGATAGATTGATCAGCGGGGACATTGATACAGTCCATAAATTTCGATGATTGGAATGGCCCAAGATGTTCACATCCCTTCGTATATATGTCACTGTAACCTTCAGCACAGGGTTTATTTTTCGGCCATGTTTAGTCAAAAGTTAATTTAGAAATGGATCAAACCGCTAATCTTCTCGTCTAAGTGAATTTTACTCAAAGTATGTGTTGTGTGATTTCTTTAACAAGTTACGTTTTCCTGCCAGGGAATCTATTCCAAAGGTAGGGGAAAAATCTATTTTTCTGAAGAAAACACAAAATTAAATTATTCTGAAAATACCGCAAAAATAAAAAAATAAAAAAAAATCTCTAGGCCTCGAGGGCCCCTAAAGTTGCGGGGCCTATAGGAAGTTGCCCTATTTTTCCTACTTAATAATCCGGCCATGGGTATGATCTGATTATGGTCATTTCCTCCCTTATTTCTCTGACTTGATTAGATATGCGAGTCATAATAAAAAGGCGTATTCCGAAAAGCATGAGACAAGAAACGCACAAAGCTAGATACAAAAAATAGGGGTAAGTAAGCCACACAAAGCTCATCTTAGAAAAGAAATTTCTACAGTTACTAGAGAGCCCTTGCTTTAAAATGAATTTAAAAGATAGCGGCAAACTCTCTTACTTGCAAGGGAAGCTGGAGCGAGTTTTGACCAGACATCCTTCCATAAAATCTTCTCTTTTCGGTCCCAACCTTCGGACATATTCCCGACTCCGGTTTACCTTATTGTGAGTTGCGAACATTGGTACCTGTGATGAAAAAGACTGCTGTATTCTATTTAACAGAATGTAACAAATAAAAGGATTTAAATTTAAGGTTGGTTTTCAACTGAATTAAGATTTACCTTATTGTGAGTTGCGAATATTGGTATCTGAGATGAAAAAGACTGCTGTATTCTATTTAATAGAAGGTAACAAACAAAAGGATTTAAATCTAAGGTTGGTTTTCAACTTAATTAAGGTTTACCTTATTGTGAGTTGCGAACATTGGTATCTGAGATGAAAAAGACGCTGCTGTATTCTATTTAATAGAAGGTAACAAACAAAACGATTTAAATTTAAGGTTGGTTTTCAAGTGAATTAAGGTTTATCTTATTGTGAGTTACGAACATTGGTATCTAAGATGAAAAAGACGCTGCTGTATTATATTTAATAGAATGTAACAAACGAAACGATTTAAATTTAAGGTTGGTTTTCAATTGAATTGAGGTATCAAAGGTTGGAAATCTAATAGCTGTAGGTAAAGCAATATTTTAAAAACTTATATTGCTCTGTATCACGACATAATCTATTCAAAGAAAACTATTCGACTTTTGTTCGTTTAAAATGGAAATTGAATAATTTCCATAATGAGATTGGCTCCAAGTTCTCCACGCGAAAATAATATGTTTGAAGAAACGGTTGCAAATCATTTAAAAACTTGTTATTTTAATTAGCAAGGACTTCAGGAAAAACTAAATTTGCAGTATGGACGAGTTTTCTGTTTTGTTTATTTACATTAAAAACTTGGACTTCCGCTTTGATTTTTCCATTGACTTAGCATTACACCGGAATTACGTAGTTACCGCATTTTAATGTAAATAAACAAAACATAAAACTTATCAAATCGATTTGCCTCTGAGTATCCTATGACAAAGTGCACAGAAAAATTATGTTTCATATCGTAGCAGGCCACTTATAAATATAAACAGAAACTAAAACAATTATAACTTAAAAAATACATTTGAAAATTTACTAAAATTAGAGAAACAAAACACTGAATCACTGGTATAATTGAAAAAATAATTTTTTGAATTTTAAAGTGGTATAATAATGGATTTTTTTGTGATAATATGCTCCGAAGTTAAAATTTCAATTGATTATTTAATTATTAAAAATCTAATTAATATTTTGGTGCACCCTTTCTTAATTAGCACCTACCATCCAATTAGAAACAACATTTTGCATGATTTTCATCACTCATGCAGCAAACATTATCATGTTAAAAAATATCAACTTTTTAATACGCTAATAAATATGTTTTTAAAATACACTGACGAGCCAAAACGTTATGACCATCCCCACATTTTTCAATGAACTCGTCTGTATGACGTGGAGGACACGTGGTTAAGTGAGAATGGTATTTAACTGCTGCTGGAGAAGGTAAGTAATCACTCTTGCACTTACTTTCGCGAGTGATGGGAAAGGCTGCTGATCTAAGCGAATGTGATAGAGGGAAGATCGTAATGGCCCGAAGACTTGGAACGAGTATCATCGAAATTGCCCGACAGGTAGGTTGTTCACGATCTACCGTTGTTAGTATTCATGCAAAGTGGATAAATGACGGTGGCACCAGCAGTAGACGCCAAGGTGTTGGTCGTCCACGCGTCATCAAAGAAAAAGGAAGTCGGAGACTGCCCCACTTGGTAAAGCAAAATCGGCGCCAGACAGTGGCTCAGCTGACAGCCCAATACAATGCAGGTCTAAGCGCAAGTATTTCGGAACACACAGTTCAGCGGACACTGTTGGTTATGGGACTGTGCAGCAGACGTCCTACACGTGTGCCCCTGTTGACCAAGCGTCATTATCAACTACGCCTACAGTGGGCCCGGGAACATCGAGACTGGGCCATGGATTAGTGGAAGAGAATTGCCTGGTCGGATCAATCTCGATTTCTCATTCATCACGTCAATGGTCGATTCAGGGTACGCCGTCTGCTAGGCGAACAGTTGGTCCCCTCTTGTACAGCAGATCACACACGGGCTGGTAGTGGCGGTATTATGCTTTGGGGGACGTTCTCATGGGCGGCTCTGGGACCCGTAGTTGTGGTAGAACAGATCATGAAAGCTGCGAACTATCTGAACATCATTGCGGATCAGTTGCACCCTTACATGGCGTTTGTCTTCCCAACTGGAAATGGAATCTTCCAGCAAGACAACGCCCCATGTCACAACGCACCATGTCACGGATTGTGTTGGAGTGGTTCGAGGAGCATACTAATGAATTCCACTTAATGTCCTGGCCACCGGATTACTCGCCGGATCTTAATCCGATGGAGTACATTTGGGATATCATGGAGAGGCAGCTCAGAGCTCAAGCACCACCATGTCCGAATATCTCGACTTTGCGTGACCGCTGCTTAGACATTTGGTACAACCTGTCTCCAGTCATGTACCAAAAACTTCTGGCATCTATGCCCAGGCGAGTTGCAGCTGTTTGGAAGGCCAAAGGAGGCGCAACGCGTTATTGAGTAGGTGGTCACAATGTTTTGACTCTCCAGTGTATATAACCTTTCGAAGTGGAATATTTTAATGTTCTGGCAGGCTGGAAAGGTGTAGTGGATAATGAGTGTGCTTTATACCCCGAATTTAGGTGAAATCTTATGACTCTAAGAATCCTCAGCATCCAAGAAGGTATGTTGCAGATCTCTTGCGTGTATAATAGTCATTTCTTATTCCGAGCAAAATCAAATTCTTGACTCAGCTTCTTCATTATGAGAACGCATATCTCTCGCTAAGGTGATGGAAAAGTTACACAATAACAAATGTTGACTGGGACGGCCGCTGATCCAAAAATTGTTGTCGATTTCGTCGGAAGCGTCACTTCATGCAAATGATATTACGTCAAAACGAAGGAAGATCTCAAAAACGTAACCTTTATAATGATAAATAAGCCAAATTTCTGCATCAAAATGCATTTGGATGATAAGACAGAGAGAATAGGCACCTACCGCCAGCACGCTGTCCTCCTCTTTTTCCCAAGGGATGCAGCGCTTGGGATAGGTGCTGCAGAACTGAGATCGGTTTTGAAACCAGGAACAGTCCTCGAACGCATCCAAACACAAAGCCCTGCGCCGGATCCTGCGAAAAGGTGTTGGTAATTATTTTCAGATAGTCCGTCGTCAACGTTTCTCAACAATCTAGAAAATAAACCTGATTTTTCTGTGAATAAAAGTCAAACTGCGGTAGCTGACACCCTGGTTGAAACAATTAATTATGAAGAACTCAAAACCCACTGCCGTCTCAAAAAGCCATATTAAGAAGAGGCTCCTTGATCTTTCCATCTGACGATGGCAACAAGAAAAGGTCATTGAATCAAAAGAGAGATGACATCCCCTTTGCAAAGGTTAGTGTGGCTATCCCAGCTATCTTTAAAACTTCGGCTTTGAACAAAGACAAAACAGTGGTTACAGTGATGTTAGAGAATAGCTACAAGGAGCCATAACATATTTGCTCATTGCTTCTTGTAATCTTAAATAGCCGTAGGACCTGAACCATAAAACTGCCTTTTCAGTAAATAAAAGTCAACTACGGCAGATG
>BGPR01004632.1:60734-107944 GCA_013235015.1 Araneus ventricosus | reverse complement strand
TGTTAATTTTCAAAACAAAATTTTAATGAATTTTAGAAT
The DNA here is from genome assembly GCA_013235015.1 of Araneus ventricosus. NCBI lineage: Eukaryota > Metazoa > Arthropoda > Arachnida > Araneae > Araneidae > Araneus > Araneus ventricosus. The sequence goes on along the minus strand of BGPR01004632.1, from coordinate 107,905 downwards.
TGTTAAGTTTTTTAAGTGATGAATTGAGATCATTAAAATACCAATGGAAACTTCTTACCCACTGCCGAGTTCATCATGAAATTTTTAGAAAGATATCAGAACTCGCAACGAGATCAACAGGAATGCAAATCATATCATGGGGTGATAACTACAACTAGGTAACTACAAATTTGGCGAAATATCTTCGCCAAATTTGTAGCCTAAAATGCCTAATAGCGCCGTTCAATGCACGGTTCGCTTATTGAAAAATGCCATTAGGATGGATTCACAACGTGCTCTGCGATTAGGTAAAAGTAGACAATCTTTAGGGGCGACTATAGGATTTCACTCATGTTCTCACATTCCCTCAAAATCGTGAAAGAGCATTCATTAGATTTTTTCTCGAAACAACTGATTTATATTTATGTAGTAATTTTACTCACACTAAAATATGCTCTTTTGAGAAAGAATTTAAAAGAAAGTTCCAGTAGTATTAGCAAGCTGATTGATAATATTTATAGAAAGGGAAAAAGTTTTCTTTTTAATTGGAAAGACCCTCCCATTATTATTCTTTATCTCCTTTAATTTGTTTCGCAAAATCGCTTGTGAACAAATATTTTATCATGATAGTCACCTGCACGATTTTTGTGAAAAATTCAAATTTTTTCTTTTAAATTTATTCATTTCTTTTCCAATCATGACATTTCAGATGCGTTATGATGGGACCAATATAACTTGCGTCATCTATTGAGTTGTGCTAATTGGTTTTTAAAATATATTCCGAATCAACATGTATTAACTGAATATTTAATCTAGAGAAAAGTACTCTAAACAATTTTTTTCTTTATTTAAGCTTTAATTGAATATATCAAGATAACAAAATACATAAAAGCTCTTCTTTATATTAGTTTTATTACTTAATATTTTCAATAAACTAGTCTAAATATAATACTCTATAATCCATCCTGGAAGTTATAATGTTACAAGATAGGAGCGGATTAGATTACTAGTTCATTCTCTAGCAATCTCTCAGCGTAAGCTTTGTTATATCGCATAACGTCACTACCTCTATATAGATCAAATGAAGTGAATCCAGATCATTGAAGCTCATCAATTTAGTTCTTCAACTGAATTTGAAACAGAAGTCTCAGACCAGCCTTCCGAATTCTTCATTCAACCTTCAGAAAACTGGTTTTTTAGTATTGTCTTACCATAAGAGATTTCAAATATTTTAGAATAAAATCATCATTTCAAAGTCTTCAATCAAATGACAATTTTCTATGTATTGCATTGCGAGTAGTTTTAAATTTATTTTTTAGAATTTCAAAAACGATGCATACAGGAATTGATTCGCACAAATAATTTATTTATCTTCTATTATGTCTAGTAGATTCTCGCTATACGTCTAAAATATAATATTGATGCTATTTCAGGGCCGCCTCGGATGAATCATTACATGGAATTCGTAATAATGAAATTAGAATTCTTAAAATCTTAAGCTTTCATATTGTTGCGTGACATCTATAATAATTTTTAAAAACTTATATATATTAAAGTTCGTACGTATTCAACGCGTCAATTTATTAGTAATGCAATATATAAATATTTTAGACTGTTAAGAGTAGTTGTAAACATATTTTACGAACATTCAATTAAAATTACATAATCTGAAATTTAAGAAAAGTATTTCTTTTTTTATATCGCATTTGGAACATACATTAGAATACCAGTTTCAATTTGTAAGATGAAATATCTATAAATATATATATAAGAAAATAAACAAGAATAACAATAACAATGAGAAAAAACATTTAAGTTTATAAATCAGTTTTTCTATTCAATGTGGATAAATTCCTAATTCAATCTCCTCTAGTTGGTATGGTGCTAAAATTTGGATGCAGTGTTAGTTCAATTGTTTCTCTATTTTTCTCATTACTTCTCTTGTCAGCTGATGATGGTTCAGAATTGGAATCCTTCTCCGATGTCCATCAATACCCCAAGTATGTAGTGTTAACCTAAGAAATGAAAACAACCCTTTTAATTTTATATAAGTAGTATGATTTGAGTTCTAATGAAAGAATTAATTACTAGATATATAATGCATATAACAATGCAAAAAAATGTTAGAAAACTCTAAAATTGAAAAAATAGGAATAAAAATATTTCGAAATGGACAATAAATAGTTAATCCTCAAATAAATAAAGCAAGAGTTGGTAAATTCCTTCTACATGAATATTAGCTTGTCATTATGATTCAGTTCACAATTTGAACCTGTAATGTTTTTATTGTTTGTGTTTTGATGGGTAATGAAGTCTACTGATCGTGAGCAAGACATGTCTTGAAGTTCACTAGAAAGAACAGTCAATGAAGACATAGAACTCAGAACAACAACATTAACAAAAAACACGTTCGTCCAGAGTTATTGAAAAAGCAATAATAGTGATCATTCCGTCAGACCAGAAAAAAAGATGGTTGTCAGAACTCGCTACACAAGAATTATTATTATCCTGTTGATTTTCTGCAGGATCTTGGCTGCAGGCCGCAGAAGAACGAGCTGTAGATATACAAATTTTTCCACTTGAAATCGAGTTCACGCAACTCCAGTCCATAAGAACGATATTCTAAATTAATTTTGTCAGGGATAATCAGGAACTATTATTTTTTATTTTTGTGGGGGGGATTTCATTTTCCTGCTTTCGATTACACTTTGTTTACATTAACAAATAGATCGTGTCAATTTCTAATACTGGGGTAAGAAATGGAGTGAGCTGATAAGCATGTAACTCTGGCTAGCGAAAACAGCTTAGTTTTCTTACCTCATAATGATAAATGATATACTAAATATGATCCTTTTTCACATGTTTATTTTCATTGACACTTTTAACAAAATTTATTAAGATAAATGTGAAACTCGTATAACGAAAAAAATATGGAAATATTTTATTTAATATTATCTTTCACAGAATATTTCTGAGCGCTCAATTATTTTGAACTTTTAGCTATCAGGTTAGAAAACTTAGCTTATAAAGTAAAAGAATAGATCTTTTTTGTATTTAATTATATTTATGAAATCTTAAGAATACTTTATCTATGATTGTTTAAGAAAATGTACATTTAAATATCTGCTTTTCAACTGAACATGGAAAACGTAAAAAGATGTTTGCGCCGCTCGGAGGGTTAAAACTAATTTGTTAAATTTCATTTTTTTACTATGTGCTTTCCTTATATTCCCATGCATCAGTTCAGTCAGTTTCAGTGTTCAATGTAATATATTTCAATGAAAATCAGAAAGAAATAGTATAAAAAAAAGAGGAGAAAAAGTTTTAAAAATTTGTTGTAATTGATACCGTATTTATTTGTCGTAATAAACTCATCATATAACGAATTTAAACTCTTATTCAGCTTCATTTATCTAATGATTTTGTTTTATACTCGAATTCCTGTTTCTATTTTAAAATTAAAAGTATAAGTTAATAGTGCCGAAAACAGAATGTTTCAAAAGTCAGAATGAAAGAATATTGGTATTAATTTCATTTAATAATATTAAATTAGCAAAAAACCCTCGAAAGTGCTTTTGTTTTAGTTGGGAATCAGATACAAGATAATACTATGTTTTCACTTTTAGAACATAAATAAAAGTAAGAAGATTAAGCATAATATGAATATTTTAAAATATGTTATTTAATCATTTGAAAATTGAAGATTTTTGATGTACATGATAGAGATTTCTCTATGATTGAACAGTGTAATACTTTTAAGCTATTCAAGGTCTCCTTATTTCTTTAGAAATAAAACAACTAGAGATAAGAAGTGTAGCAAAAATATATATTACATTGTAAATTAATCTCACTTTGTTGGCAAGTAAAATGAACTCATTTATGTATGAAAGTTCCATAAATTAGCAAAAATTAGATCACTAGTTCAGGTTGTTATCAGCAAGATGAGATTAAATAAAAATGCTCTGTCCCTGCGCTTCACGAGTTTTTTCCTGGAAGCAGGCAATAACGTAAGTATTTCTTTTTTTTTGCAGGCAAAAAAAGTACACAAAAATTATCCAAATTCAACTGGACTTTTTTTGTATATCAATGTGGAATAATTTCTGCGACAGCTTTAAATCGGCACAACATCATTCGAAAAAACGTAAACAATTAAAAGAGTTATTCAGCAGAACATACAACCCTAATGACTTTGAATGGGGGAACAGGTTTCTGTAATTATTACATGCCTTAAGTTTTAACACATTTTTACTCAAAAAGAGAAATGGGAAACCTGATGTTTCCTGTGTTAATCCTTTGTGCTTTTCAAGGCCCCCCGTTAGCAATTAAGTCTCTAGACGGGCGAAGAGTTTAACCCCAATCCTTTGTGTCACCATTCAAGTTTTATAAAAATCTTCTTGTGAAATTGTTGATATTATAAATGGTTATCTTTTTTTAAGGCTGTACATTTTGGAAACAAGATGGAGACAGAACGGGCTCTACTGGGTGTCGTGGATTATCTCATCTTCGCATGCATGCTGTTGGTGTCCGCTGGAATTGGGATATACTTCCGATTTTCTGGCGGCAAACAGAAGACAACAGATGAGTACCTCCTGGCTGGCAAGGACATGTCCATTTTGCCAGTTGCTTTCTCTCTCATGGCTTCCTTCCTTTCGGCCATCACCGTCATTGGTGTCCCAGCAGAAATGTACCAGTATGGAATAAATATGGCTTACATGAACATAGGATATGTCATAGGCATGATTCTAGCAGCTTATATCTCCTTGCCAGTTTTCTTCGAGCTAAATGCATCGACAGCTTATGAGGTAAGTAAATGATGTAATTGAGATGAAAGCAAAGCGTAAATTGAGTGATTTGCTGTCTAAAACGAAAAATAAGAATCGTGTTGTTTTATCAGTTATCCATTACAACTGCAGCTGATAGTACGCAAAAGCAACGTTGTATAATTGTGCTAAGTCCTATAAAGAAATAGTCCTATACGATCTGATGTACAGTGGAACTTGGATAATTCGAATGTAAATGATGTAGTTGAGTTGAAAGAAACTGTCTAAAATGAAAAGTAGAATAGTTTACTGTCTAAAATGAAAAGTAGAATAGTTTACTGTCTAAAATGAAAAACAAGAATTGTTTTGTTTTATTAGTTGTCGAATGCAGTCAGTGACAACTGCAGTTGATAGTACACGAAATCAATGGTTGTATGCTTGTGCTAAGTTAAATAGTCTTATATATGATCTGATGTACAGGGAACTTCGATAATTCCAACGTTTTTAATTCGAATTCGTCGGCCATTCATATTTTTCCATGACACCTTAAAATTTATATTATCATAATGTTAAAATATCGTCTGTAATTCTAATTTATACTTGTTAATTCAAAGAAGAAACTAAAAATTGCAAAGCATTGTTTTACTTCTGAAATTTTCAAATTAGTTAATTACGACCGTTACCTTGTGTTCTAAATGAGCGGAAGTGAATAAATTTTAAAGCCCTTAATTCACTCCAGGTCTGTCGCACAGTGTATCCGATTAAAAAACAATACAAACTCTCTTACTTTTTAAAATACTTTCAACACTTTAGTTCTGAAAAACACTGCTAATTTTGAAGTTTTATTATATAATTGCTGTATTAAAACATCCATTGACTATTTAAAAAAATATTTACCTATTTATTGAAATCATTGTTTTTAAAATTATTAAAATTTTTTAATTACACTTATTATTACTTTATATTTAAAATTTTTCTGTTTATTTATTAAATATGTATTATTTACTAAAATTCTGACCTATTAAATATAAATCTTTACTGTCACTCTTTTTTTTAAAGTTCTCGTTTTCTCCTGCTGTACTCATTTTCAATCCCGATTTTCTTAAGTCGATTTTTTTGGTAAATCGAATTTTTATGGTGGTTCCATCCACTTCAAATTAGAAAAATTCTATGTATTTTTTTTAAAAAATGGTATGCTCGAGCAGAATTTTGTTCTAAACAGCAGCTATCGATATTTTGTGTAATGAAACTCTATATATAGAAGAAAGTTGCTTAATTTCCCGGAACTCTTTCAATCCCTGAAACTCCTAGAAGTAAACATTACGTCGTTTAACTGTGATACGTCCACTCTGAGCTTTCAACATACTGTGAAGAGTTGTCATCAAAATAAAACATTGCCCAATATAGTGATAATTTACACTAATTATCAGTATACTGCGCGATGTTTTGTTATCTGAACTAAGTAATTCTAAATAGATAAGAACACTGTCTATATCTCAGTGCCTGTAACCATTAGTAGATAAATATATGAATATAGGGAAAAAGAGTTCATAAATTGAACTTTAACTTAAATTAGTAATTGAAATCAATCATTCTAAATTCATTTAATAAAAAATTACTTTCAAGACAAAAATGTTAGAAGTAAATAAGTTATTAATTAATCATTAAACTATTCAAACTAATTTTATATTCAAAATGGTTATCTCAAATTATCAAAGGGTTATATTATAAAAGGCTTCGGTATTCTATATGGTGAAAATCAACACACATAATAAAAATGCCAAGCACGAGGCTACTCAAATTTACGGCTTCCGTATTTTTATTCTGTAAATTTACGACTTCCGCACTTTCCGTATTATATTTTGAATCAAAATGTTATTGCTGATGTTTATGTAAATTACACCGGCTTTTGCCGTTTCTTTCACACTGATAATATTTTTATGGCATTAGAAAATAATTGATTACTTGCGAAAAATGTTTTCACTGGAATAAACACCTTGATTTCTATATTTCTTCTTGAGATTTTTGCATAGTCTATAAATAGTTGACGTACATGTGACAAAAGCCCAAAAGTGTAGGAAAATTTTACGGTACAAAAATATGCAGTAGAAAATTTATTATTGAACCACACTCTCTAAAAAATAACAACTACAGTTATTTTTAAACGATACAATTACAGTTAATTTTGCTTCAACACGTTCTGGAAACTTGCCTTAAATACCTTATGTACAATAATGATATTTTAGTGATGTTTCAGTCCTAACTTCTGAATCTTCTTCAGTCCTAATTTTTGAAATCGTTAGAAGGCCTTATCATAACCCTCTTGAAGTTTGTCTTAAATATTCTATGCACTTTAATGAAGCTTTAGCGATGATTCAATTTTAATTTATTTTTTCGTAATCGAATTTAATCGCAATTTAGAGGTATCTAATATAAGAAAGTTAAACAAATTTTACTGTGAATCACCTTTAAACGAAAGCCTCTGTTCTAATTTTTCGTCTCAAATATATAGGTAACCATCTTGAAAACAAGAAGTAAGCGTAAATTATGAATTGAATAGAAATGTAAGAAAAATAACCTGAAAAAATTACGTGTGCCACGCTTGAAGAAATAGAAGGAAGGGATTACTTTGACAAAAAAGAATGAATTAATTTAATTTGCATTTTTTTTCTGCTGTGTCATCTAGATTTCTACATCAAACGTGTCCACTTGTATTTCTTTTATCGTGAAATACCAACAAGATTACTTTCGAAAATTTCATCCATCACACATAAAACGAATCGCGACGACAGGCTGATAAATAACGGGAAATGGAAATGGATACCGTATTGATGAAGTAATAACAGACATGCTCGTAAACCGACTTGAGTTATCTGGAATTGGTTTATTGAAATATAAGATATGAAAATAATTGAATATCAGCAAGTAGGTTATAATGATTGAACATGGTGAAACAGAGCTTAACTTATTTAAGAGAAAATCGAATTAGAGATCAAAGATGATAACATTGGAAAACAACAGTTTCAAACACTTTTTTCACCCGAGATTTATTTATGATTATTTCTAAATTCATGACTAAATTTTATGACGCACTTTTATTTAGCTTGGCTTGTTCCACGTTTGAAAAGATGGAATTATGTAATCTATTTTTTTTTCACGCGCTTCCTGATTTACTTGAATTTTGAAACTTTTTACACTCGTGGATTCTCGATGACAATAAACTATTTTAATAATTTTAGAATTTAACTATCAGTTAATAGATTAATTGAATTAAAATTTTGAATGCATATGAGTGTAGTCATCTGGTAGTGAATTTGAGAAAAAAATTATTACAGGTTGCCATAATATTTAAAATACATTATAAATAAAAGTCTAAAAATTAGAAGTCAGTTTAAACAAAGAAATAGTTCTTTTTAATGTTCTATTAAAAGTGTGTTTTTTAAAAACTGTTCTTATATTTAACGGCTATTATATATATATATAAATACCTATAAAAACTTTTATTAATTATAATAACTGTTATTTTAAATTAAAGACTAAGAAGATTCGAAAATGACTATAATCAAAGAAGTCTACTCATTAGTACACTAATAGAAGTGTTTTTTAAAGAACTGTTTTATTAATTTTATTTATTTGAATTTTTTAGAAATTTCGTTTACCTTATAAAACCTCTTTTTTTGTTTACAGTATTTGGACAAAAGATTCGGAAAAGTGGCTCGAAGTTTTACTTCAATCGTGTTTGTTTTTCAGATGGTAAGATTAAACAAATTATATCCCTACCTTTTTGTAATATAACTTTTAAAGATCTTTGAAGATCTAAACGACGTATTCATCGAAAGTTATGAGAATTTATAAAAGAATTCATAAACTCTAGAAGTTTTAAAAATAAAAGATTTTTAGTCCTAGGGTGTTTAAAAAATTAATTTAATGAATCTAACTTACATTCGAAAAATTGTAAATGCTATTATATATGGTAGCGATATGTTTCATACTTGAAGCTAGTTATTATTATTGTAGAATTGAAGGTATTTTATTTGTCAAGAATAAATATGCACGTTTCTCATTCTTCCTCGAACTTGCATTCTAAAGCGAATCAAAAGAGATAATTTTATTTTATTTTCAGATTCTCTACATGTCTGTAGTATTGTATGCACCAGCTTTGGCGCTGAGTGCGGTGACAAATTTATCAACATGGGTTGCCATTATTTCCATTGGTGTCGTGTGCACATTTTACTGTACATTAGTAAGCTATTCTTTGATGTTAACAATTATCTTCGTCTACAACTCCATAAAAATCACTTCGTTCAACGAACATTTTTCACATATAGGGTGGAATGAAAGCTGTACTTTGGACTGATGTGTTTCAAGCCATACTCATGTTCCTTGGCATCTTCGCAGTCCTCATCAAAGGATGTCTTGACGTAGGTATTACTGACGTTTACAAAATTGCATACGATGGTGGCAGACTTAACTTTCCTGGGTAAGTCTAAAGTATTTATTCATCATAATTTTTAAAGGCATTTTAGGCTTTTTGAGAAAAGTTGTGTGTTTAACTGATGTTTTAATTGATTTTAAACTTAGACCAAGAAAAATGCCGGAAGTTACTATCATGAAACCTGAGAGATGTACTTATTATTTTTTTCATCTACTAAGTGTACAAAGAGAAACTTCAAAATTCGCCAAAAAAATTCGAATTCGAGATTTGAATGAATCTTCAAGTTTTAGGTCCCATGAGACCGAAAAAACAAGTTTTAGAATTATGTTTGTCTGTGAACACGATACAGTAAAACTTCGATTAACCGTCAGTTTTTGTTATCCGTCATCATCTAAAAAAATACCAACAAACAAACAGACAATTGTCCAAGATTACTTTTACATCCTACCCTAATGCATGAAGATCGATGTAACTGTACTGTATGATGGCGGAAATGACTCATCGTCTACTCAAAGACACAGAACGAGATGACAGAGTGTGTGAAAGTGTCGTGGGTTTATAGTATTACCAGTGGCGGGCATTAAATTGAAGCAAGTAAAGCAGTACTTCAACAAGCAAATTATTTTCTCATATTTTGCATAGTTGTGTGGTACACCTTTTCTCTAGAAAACTTTCAGCAAAGTGATCGCGCTTTCTTTTTTGCTACGAACAGCAACCGAACGCCGCCCTTTCTTTCACTGTAATTTAGCTTCTGAGCAGACATTTAGTGCTATGTACAAACGCGTACTTAAAGTACGTAAGTGATTAGTGCTTAGGTTTGGTTGAAGGTAGCCTTCCTATTGGCTCGTTGAATTCATAGTCATTAGGTCATATTTTCCCTCGCTTACACTGATCACATAACTTATTAAGAGCGGCTTGTAATTGTTAACTTCCTAGCGGAACTTCGATGCGATTTAAAAATGAGTGTGTAAGGTGATCAAGCGATGCATGCTTCATTTCGCCACCTCCGTTGAGTTAAGGTCATTGCGTCATTTTCACACTGATTGTAGAACTTTTCGGAGAAGTGGTGTATTTCATTTACCCGCAGAGAAAAAGAAAGAAACTTTTTACGAATGATTCCCAGGGCTGGATTATCAAATAGACAAAGTAGGCAAGAGCTAGGGTTGTTGCAACGTTGAAGGCCTTGAGGCTTTAATAATTTGTTTTTTTGGTGTTTTCAGGGTAATTTACTTTTGTGCTTTTATTTGCTTTATAAGGGACATGTGCTCGAAATTATTCAAATTAAAATCAAGCATGGTTTATATTTCAGAACATTATTTTTATGAATTTTGTCTATGCTTTTTGTCCTGCTTGCAAATCGGTGTGGTCCTATTCCGATTGCCTTGCCAAACTTTATATTAAAGTATTTGGATCTTCTCTGAAAAAATATTTTAATTTTTTTGCTATTTTATTTAAAATTACTTTTGAATTTAACTTTTTCTATACACTAGATACTAAAACCAACTCCCATTAAGGTGATCAGTAATAAATGTTTTGTCATTTCAGCTTGTCACAATGTTTGTTACTAAAAACCTGTTTACATGAGGATCGAATTAAAATCAATAAAAAAAAATCTGGTTTTAGAAGTTGGTCAGGAGAAAGGGGGTCCCCGAAATTTTTATTACCCAAGTGCCCCCACAAGATATAATCCGCCCTGATGATTATTTCATTTAGGAGCGGTGTTGCATCCTATTACAACCTGTTAATTGTCACTTGGAAATTAAATTCTGTTTTTGTGGCGTTTTATTTTAACATTTCTTCATATTATTATTCTTGTGATCATCTTATGTGGGGCATTTTAATTAGGGAAATTCGATGAGTTTAGATTAGCGCCAAAATTGTACCAGTATCATAACTTCAATTCTATTAAATATTTAGACCGTAAAAATGGCAAAATATGTTGAAACGATGTAAATTTGGTTTATGAAATCCTTTTTAAGAGAAAACGTTATGTGGTTGCAGTTAGAGAACAATTGTTTAGTTTTAGAAATAATCACTTAAATATTTTAACAAATGACTAATATATCCTTACGCTGTTATAAAGTAAGTAAGAAAATGAACGTTTGTTATTATGTCCTCAGAAAGAAAACTTGTTTGGCTATAATTTACTGCAATAATTTTATTAAAACAGTTAAAAAATTTGGTTAGGGGAAATTTTTGTTGTTGAACAAAAGTTCCCTAGATTGATTGGCAAACAGCTGCCTAAATTGGTTTCGTTTAAACCAATGGAGCCCTGCTATATCGAACTAGAGGAATAACACAAAAAGCAGTTATAATCACTAACAATCTTCATAAATTGGATGTGAATAAGCCAAAGCAAATAAAAAAGAAACCATAAAAGAACATTAATTGACATCAAAAATGCTATAAAAACATTAATTGACGAAAAAAATGCTATCAAAAAGAACAAAAGTTAAGCTTACGTAGTTTCGCATCAAATGTAAGGAAGAAAAAAACTCAGATATAATGCATAAAATGTCACACTTGAGTGCATACATTGTTTCCTGGGGAGAATTTGTAATTCAAAAAATATTTTTGCTTTAATTCTGTTTAGAGAAATTGCTTGTCCAATGTGGGAAACCAGTGGTCCAATTTGTGCAGCCAGTTTTCTTAATTGGACCATTGACACAATTTTTAAGATAGTTTTTTCCTACTTTAAATCGTATTTCATAAAAATTAATTGCATTGTTTGGAAGAAAAATAAATTAAAAAGTAATTTTTAATCAAGGTTACTTGTTTCACTGTACATTGACAAATTGTTGAGATGGCCAAAATTCTGCAATGTTCCCCTGTTATTTATTTATAAAGTTTTTAGGAATATTATTGAGGGTATTATGGGTACTAAAAGCCCGAGTGCTTCAGCTTTAAGAACCACTGCACGCCACTGAGTATTACATTAAATTTCTGTACATTACTACTCTTTTCTTGAAGTTTATACTGATAGCTTTGTCAAATTAAATACCATACTTACGAATTGTTAACTTTTAAAGGATTTTATTTTCATTTTCGTCGCAAGTCAGGAGTGAAACCGCGTTACTGTACATATGCATTTGTAAATTTCTGTTATCCGTCTATTCGGTTATCCGTCACAATCCTGGTTCGGAAGGTGTCAGTTAATCGAATTTTACCGCAAGTAAAAAACGAATCGAGCTGGATGGAAGAAATCTGTCGCCAGACAGTCCGTCCTTTCGCAAGAATGTGAACACGATAACTGAAAAACGCAACGAGCTAGATAGATGAAATTTAGCGAAAGGCTTTGTAACGAAATATTTTCAGTCTTCAATCTTGTATCTTAAATACAAGACTGATTTACCACTGTTTTTTATGTATTGTTTCTCGAGACACAGACTGCACGTAATGTGAAGGTTTGTGATTGTTTATACAGTGGAATCTCCCTATAACGAAATCGCTTGGTTCCAGTTGAAAAATTCGCTATAGAGAAAATTTCGTTATACGGAGATTAGAGATTTTTGCTGTTATTTAAGTAAATGTTACAAACCTTTTAGTAAGTGCGATAAGTTCAAAAATATTTAATTATGACTTTCAATTAAAAATGAAGTAATATTTATTATAAATTTGTTAAAATTATACTAATTTTTATTGCATAAATAAAATGCTCAAAAGTGAAGACAGTTCACCAATTTAGAGAATAATATGTACTAGTACGGATAAACATAAAATGCGTATTGTCACATCCATTTGCTGTTTCCAGCCCCGCTCCACCCGATTCTTGGAATCTTGACCCGTATAAATGTTGCTCCCTCTGTAGAAACCCAAGTCCCCACAACTGCATTACCCTTCACATTATAACAACAACAGCATTCTATTGTTATCGCTGGAATGAACAATGCGAGTGGTTCCAGAAACAGGCACGTGTGAGCGATTTGTTTGCACAGAAATTAGCAACTTTTTTTCAAAAATGACAAAAATCGAAAAGATAAAGGTCTGAAAAAATTCGTTATAGGGAGACAACCACATCGTTATATGGAGAATATTTTGAATGTTATTTCACATTCCGATTAACAATTTCGTTATAGGGATAAATTCGCTGTAGGGAGACTTCGTTGTAGGGAGACTTCGTTGTAGGGAGACTCTACTGTATTTTCAAGTTTGAGACACCAGTTCTTCAAATTGCTTGTACGATAAAACGACTTCATTTTGTTAATAGCTAAATAAATCTATTTTTGATATAAAACTTGGCTATTTCCTGAGTTTGATGCTACAGCTTATATCAAATTTTGGATTAAATTCATCAAAGGTTTAACTGCCTGTCGGTCTGTCTTTTCGTGTGTTTGCAAACGCAAGAACTGAAAAAACTTAGCGATATAGGTAAACGGAATTTAATATGTGCTCATATAATGGCAATGTAGGTAGATCCGTATAAAGGATACGTTCAAAATGTGTATTTCACAGTCTTCATTGTACTGCGAAGCACGAAACGCGTCATGGTGTGGTAGTATATAAGAAAGTCGAGAGGAGAACACTCCCACTTGCCTTCACGTTGGTGTGGTGTGAAATCCTAAAGAGCGGGGGCCAGTTCAGGTGTAGCTCTCCCCATCTGAATAAGGTTCAAATTTATGAGATTCGTCTCACTTACACTTGACCATAAATCTAATAAAAATAGCAGTTTTAATGAAAAATAAATGTATCCTTTTGTACGTAATACACCAATCGGGAGAGGCAGCTGCAAACTACTGATTTCAACAGCTGCCAAAATATTATTTGACTTTAAAGTAACTTAACCCTTCAGAATACATTTCGCGGCACTGCTAGTTTTAGATCCACAAATGAAGCAAAAAAATCCTCTAAACTCGGATTGCGTAAAGCTTCAGTAACAGGTACAATGATGTGAAGAAACAAAAGTCAACAGTGAGATATGTTTAAAGAACCTTAATTAAATTGTGATTTAATGAATGGCATTCTCAACTCTGAATGCGGTAAACAGTAATTATATTACAGTAGCTCATTCAGCAGTGGTAGATGTATTGCCAATTCCTTGAACCTTAAATTACCTTCAGCAACGACAGTAGTGATCTTGTACTACTTTTTCCATCTCTCTTTCTCTATTCGATGTTTGTTCTGGAATTACGACCAAAATGTCATTCAACAACATATAAAATGATGTATTCTTGTTCATAAATGGCACCGTCAAGGATAAGCGAAGGTTTTTAGAAGATGAACAGATCACGTTTATTGAGTTTTAACGTTCTTCTTTATTAAGTGAGATTATTCAGTATGTCATAAATGAACGAAAAGATTTCACTACTCCTTATTATAGAAGGAATAATGAGAAATTGAGAGTTCAAGGAGCAGAAAATAATCAGAACAATGATTTTAGACATGACTTATTGAGAAGAAATTGAAGGGAAATGCTGGTATTGTGCGTTTCTACCGGGTAATGGCCTACATATGAACTCTGAGAAGAAATAACGTAATATATCAGAAACATAATTCATGAGTAGATATCTTAAGACTAACTATAATGAGGGCAAATATAATTTAGGAATGCCTGATTTTTGACATTTTATTTGCTTTATAAGTAAGGAACGTCAAGTGAGCTGAAAATTTGGAAAATTCTAAAACTGATAAATGTAAACCGTTTGCTAATAATATTTATTTTAAAGGTGAATTCAATCAATTTCAGAAAAATATTTCTTTTTATATACTTTTAATTAACTTTACTTGTTTCAGTTTTAAGATGGGATTTTATCATAATCGATTTTTCACACTTCCTTAAGTGTTAAAGTTCTGAAATTTCGTTCTAGAGGACAATATTCTACTTTAATATTTTCAGAATTCAATTAACAGTTCATCGGATAATTTTAATTCATATGAAAGGGGACATCTAGTAATGAATTTGAAAAAAAATGATAACAAAATTCCATAATACTTATAAAAATGAATTGCAGTGGCGGATCCGGGGGCGGGGGGGCTATCGGGCTACAGCCCCCCAAAGCCAATCCAGAATTCTTGATTTCATTTAAAATTATTACAACTGTTTTTTCTTAATTTCCCTCTTTTTAAAAAAATAATAAAAACGTTTCAACATTGCTTTCTGGCTACACAGGCTCGAAAATTTTCCTACTTTTGTAGTCATTCCACTTGTATTTTTAGTTTTCACGCTGTCGAAGACATTTTTTGTCTAGTTATTTCATTGTAATTTTTATTAAATTATCGAAAATATTGTATTGTTCTTTGTGATTCTTATTGTCAGATGAGTAAAGTCTGTAAAGTTGAATAGTTTCGGTTCACTTTAGCCTTGAGGTTTGACATTCGTCACGACGATACCAAATTTTTATACCCTCAGCCCCCCCACCCCAGACTCGAATCCTAGAATCGCCACTGATGAATTGTAAATGAAATAAATAAGTATAAAATAATAAAAGTAGAAAAGAAGTTTTTAAAAAGCACGCTTTTATTACTGTATTAAAATGTAAACAAGTAATACTTTTAAAAAAGCACGCTTTTATTACTGTATTAAAATGTAAACAAGTAATATGAAAAAATTTTAAAGTCAATTCCTACTTTTATTGTAGTATTTATTTGTATTTTTTTACATTCATTCCTGCGAGACTGGTTATTTTAAAATTTTTACGATTCAGATGCTGTTTCCTTGCTTTATGTATCTGTCTATATTTATGTTATTTAAACAGCAATTTGCTAAATAAAATTCCTAATCAGCACACGAAATCAATTCATCCAATGTCAGAGACACATGGCAAAACACAACTCTGCCTGTCAATTCACATCCAACTGCATGTTGCCATGCACTGTGCAATGACATATCTTTTTTCCTCCTGCAAATTGCACCATGAAATTCCATATTGCTACAAAGCTATAAAGTCGTTTCCCTGAGATCCTAATATTGGCGATAAATTTGGCGACCATTTTGGCGATTTGGCGGCAAAGTTGCGAGATTCTAATAAATAAAATTAATTAATTCAATTTAATTAAGGAATTAATATTTGAAAAAACTGTATTAACATCAAGTGTCATCCACTACAAGCTTAAAAAATGTATTTGAACTTGAGTGGATGAATAAAAAGTATTCCATTAACGATTGAAAATTTGAACAAGATATATATGACTAATAGTAGGAATTAAAAAATAGTTTAATTTTTATCAAAAGTCTGGGATTCAAAACAAAAACATAAGGCGCTAAAAACAGTTCGAAGAGGATATTCAGCCACAATGAGTATCATAAGAAATTAAATTTCGAAACCTACTTAAGATTCAAATATATTATGAACTAGCTGATAAATCGGCGTTGCTGGGGATCTACCTTTTTCCATATGTCCGCCTCCGATTTTTTTTCTTATAAATCATGCCACTAACTTTCCCCAACAAACGTAAATCTCCTTTGAATCTTTTCTTGTTTAATTAAAATTTTCAAATCTAGCCTTTTTACCTTATAACAGTTTGGTCTGAATGAAAACGCGAGAAGTTTGAAAAAAAAATTATTTTAAACTTTAAACAATGTACCGTTTAATAACTAATACTACTTTACAATGAACAATCATACTAAATAGAATTTTCCCAGCGTTGCTGATTAAAAATATAAACTTAAAAAATATCTAGAAATAACAAAATGCCACTGAAAATATTCGTTGCAAAATATAATATCAAAAGACAAAAACAACAACAACAAAAATAAGAGAGAAAAATGGAAGAAAACGACTTTTTCCCGATGCTTTTAAATTAAAACGAGGCAGCGGTGGCCTAGTGGCAAGGTCACGACCCAGTGACCCGGGGGTCGCAGGCTCGAAACCCGATTCCACTGAAGATCCGACGTGTATGGGGCCTGTTGCACGCTAAATCATACGTAGTGGCCAATCGTCCTCCCGCTGGTGTGGCGCAAAAAAAAAAAAAAATACCCACACTGGCCCGGCCTACCCAAAAAGGGTGTAAGGCCGGTAGAGGACCAGTGGGGAGACCTTCACCAGCATGTGGAGGACGGGATTTATTGGGTACAATAAAAAAAATGATACTTTGGAGAGAGGGGTGCCAGCTCAGGTGTCGTCCTCGTCATCTGACCGCGGTTCAAAATTACGAGGTCCGTCCCTAAATAGCCCTCGTGTTGTTTCAGAAACGGGACGTTAATATAACCTAACCTTTAAATTAAAACACGGAAGCATAATATTTCGCCTCGCTCTGCGTGAATCGTTTGCACAAAAGAAAGACATTTCAGAAAACTTTAAAAAATCATTGGAAATTTACCCAGAAGTTTCAAATTACTGTTATTAGAATGGGGATTTTCTAGACTTGCTATGGTACAAAAATTTTGGTTTCCAATGAGAAAATATGTAGAAAATTCAAGAAAATAATCAATCACTGAACCTTAAATAAATAAAAATCTAATTCGAATTTTAAAATAAACTTTTACGGCGTCAGCTCCTTCTTGTACTAATCCATCACTGTGTCAAATATTTTTCCGGTAAGTCAAACGGTCTAGGTGTGGATAGAGAAGTAGAGAAGAAAGAAACATATATATACACAGAAAAATAAGCTCTTTTTATAGATGAGATTAAAATTCCGATATACTTAAAGTATTTCTATCAGCGCTTCATGCTGTTACGTTTTTGTTTCGAGTCCCAGATTTTTGATAAAAAAGTAATATTCTTTCTACTACACTAATAAAAGCGCACTATTAAAACTATAGAAAAGCGCATAAAATAATTAAGTTCACTATTATTATTACTTTAACTCATCCGCCATTTAAAAGACGATATAATTCTGCGAATACGAGCTACTTATTTCTCTACTTAGATGCTAGTTTTAGGTAGTATCTCAATTTATGTGGCGAGAAAAAAAATTGTAAATTTTTTTATTAAATCAAATTTAAACTTAAATTGTAACCAGAGCATATTCGCCCAGTGCCCTATTAACTCTATTATCTGAGGATGGCATATTCGAGTTTCGTCTCTATGGAAATTTCATTGTGCATGCAATGCAGGCCCTTTAAGTCTTGCAACCTATGAAATGTCTACATGATGATGTTGCATACAGTTTGGAAAAGATGGTTTCTCATCAGGATATCTTAATTATCATTTCATTAATAAATATAAAAAAAACTTAAAAATAACTCGTTTACCAATGCATTAAAAATGAGAATAATAATTTTTCTCAAAAATCTAGAGGTCAAAACAAAAATCGGAAAAGCGTGAGGTGCAAGTAGAAGAGCTGTAAGTAAATTAGAATTGTAATCACATTTATAATATATTTTATACGATGAATGCTTAGTAACATTTCGTTTCTTATGATAATCATCGTGGTTTTATATCTTTCTCCTATTGTTTTCAGCGCCTCACGCTTTTACGATTTTTATTTTGACCTCCAGATTGTTGAGAAAAATTATTATTTTCTTTTTCAATCCAGAAGTAAAAGCGTTTTTTTAAAGTTTTTATTATATTTATTATTTTCTAGTTTTTAGTTTTTAATTTATGTCATAATTCAGTATTATAAATATTTTATACATCAACTAACTAAAGGAATTATTTTATTGAAAAAGGTCTGATAGGATGTACGTAATGGACAATATGCTTTAATGTACCATATGAGAACATTGTGATTATTTATGCACTATGATATTATTTTAGTTCTCAAAAATACTATAGATGGCGACACTGAAACCTACCGAGTGCAAACGTAATTTTGCGAATTTTTTTAAAAAATAGATAATTGAGAGCTCTAAAATTATTAAAATATTGCATTGCCATCAAGGCCCAATAAATATACAAAATTTCAGAACTCTAGTGCATTAAGAAGTGAGTATAAAATCGATCACACAATTCCAACCTTACATACATACAAACATGAAATATTTCGAATTTAATAAAAGCGTAGAATTATAGGCTACAGAAGAGTCGCAGCGGAAATTTGAGACTCCACCCTGACTAGACAGTGTCAGACAAGGGCAAATAACGTTTGTAAGCTGATCAGAAACGTTTTGTTATCGACGGTGTATGAATTCGTTGGAGGTTGCAATAGAATCGTGGAGAAAATGTTTTTACGATAAGCTCATCTCTATGAAACGTGATGTCTCAAAAAATGCAAATATATCCTGCAACCTGCACCATCCTCTTTAATGATAGTTAATGCACCATTAAAGAGGATGGAACAGATTGTAAGTAACTGAGGTAGTTCATAGTGTAGCATAGAATACTACACTACGCATGATACCTTAAAGACATTGGATATTAAGGAAAAGTCATCAAAATTATCATAATTAACAATAACATTAGTTTTATTTTTGATAATATTGGTGCCATTTAGGAAAATAACTTCCAGACAAGAAACAAAATGAATGCTTTGAGTATCAAAGCATATTTAACTCGAAAACATGCATTTTGTATTGACAGTGTCATTTTTTTTGTTCTCATACTAACAGTTGTTATCTTTTAAAGTTGTACTAGATAAGAGAAGCTGTGACTCTTGAATTTTCTTTCCTGATATGTTTAGAACCAGAAAATCAATTGTGCATTAATTGTGTAAGTTGACTCTATGCTAATAATAGAAGCTGTTCTGGATACAATGAAGAAAATCATAGAACAATTATATCAATAATATTTTTAAAAATGTAAAAGCATTTTTCTTATCATTGCTACTTAATTCCGCATTTTGCTGATTCTTTCTGTTCCTGTTTAAGGTTCGAGACGAGTCTGAGCCAGAGGTACACAATTTGGAACATTTTAATTCAAGGCATTGTCTTGTCATTTATTTCTTTTGGTGGAAATCAAGTGCAAATCCAGAGATTACTGACAGTGAAGAATATTTCACGCTCTCGATTGTAAGCATTATATATTTTTTTATACATCAAAGAAGATATTTATTACAATTTTAAATTTCTATTTTTGTAAACGCCACACAGTGGAAGTCGTTTCTAGGTGTCTTAAATACAATAGAAACTTCTGAAACACAGGCGTAGCGATGGTAAGTTGCGCCCGGATCATAATATGAATTTTTCGCCCCCCCCCGTCAGCATCAGTGACTTAGCTAGCGTAAACAGTACCTGGGGCATGGTAATTTTTCGTCCCCTCATCGCATTTTACTTCAAAAAATAACATAAACGCATTAATGTCTTTTCACCATAGCCAGTGGCGTAGCGAGAGTAAATTATAATATGATTTTTTATCCCAATCCGTCATCAATGGCGTAAATGGCGCCAGGAGTATCGTATTATTTTTACGCCCCCTCATATATTTCTTTAAAAATGATATAGTGTCTTGCCTCCATGGTGCCCCGGGGGATCTATACTCCCTTGCCCCCCGGTCGCTACGTCACTGTTCTGAAATTTCCCACTTTCGCTATTTCAGCCTTTTATGTTTACTGAACGCTATTTTAGAGTATATATAATTTTCTATGATTAATTTTAAAGGGCGTTCAACATGGAAATAGACATAAACTGAGAACGAAATTAAAATGGCATAAAGTTGGAAATAAATTGATGATAACCTTGCGCAGTAGGGACTATTTTAACAAAATTACCTTTATTTTTAAACACAGACGAACATATACTTCGCATTAAGCTAAACAATGTGTCATCAATTTAATATATTTGCAGACAATTTATAAAATTTATATTCTGAAGAGGAAGATAAGTAGAAACTTTTTGTGCCATTCTTGCACCTTCAAAATGTTTTGTAATTATAAAATTTCTATCTTTCTTTCCAAACATGATCTAGTACTGAATTTAATACAAAAAATCATATTTCTAGTGCTAACATTTCTAAGAAATTTTCTGTTTCCATAATAAAGTGAAAAACGTTATGGTACTGAATTACAAATTTTGAAGGTACCAACAAAAGTTGTAAGAAATTGGGCATTGAATATCTTTGAAATAATATATTTTGCATCTGTCGTTATGATAGTGTTTGAACAAAACTAGACCTTATATCAGGTAGTATGTCGAACACATGGCCAATAACGATTAATTTTACAGTTTGACCATTGTAACAGAAGTTTCCATAAAAATTCCATAACTTAATTATTTTTTATAAATTCTAACTAAAATACACAGGATTTACAAAATTCGACTCGCACCTATTTTCCCATTCTGTCAAGTTGGCTCATACCATCTCTTAGTCAGTGCCCTAGCGACCGGTTGGCAACGGGTACAGATTCCCCGGACACAAGTTTTAAGAGACACCATGGAGTCAAAACATACAACTTGCATGCCACTTTTAATGCAAAATATAAAAAGGAGGAATACTCCTGGCGCAATTTGTTCTTGTTAGGCCGCTATTGACGACTGGAATAATATATATATATAATTTTCCGGGGGCCATTAACTTTCGCTACGACATTCGCCATGGTGACAAAACACTCATGCCTTTATGGCACTTTTAAAGTCAAATACGATGAGGAGGCCGGAAGAATATCATGCCCCTGGGGTCGTTTAGACAAGCTAAGTCACTGTCGATGACCGTGGGAGGCCTAACAAATCATATTATGAACCTGGTGCCACTGACCCTCGCTAAGCCACTGCTCTTAGTGATGTTAACAAAAGCATTCCTAATGATTCTAATGATCTTCTCTAGACTAAAAAACGAGCTGTAAGTTAAATTGCTCATATGCATACATATATAAAAGAAACATTCCTAATGATTCTAATGATCTTTTCCAGACTGAAAAAACAGCTGTAAGTTAAATTGCTCATATGCATATATATATAAAAGAAACATTCCTAATGATTCTAATGAACTTCTTCTGACTAAAAAAGCAGCTGTAAGTTAAATTGCTCATATTCATACTACCTTTAAGATGGCAAAATACAAAAAATACAAAACAACACAAAGATCATTAGGCAGGAAAAAGTAAAAATGGGAATGGGTTTAAAGAATATAAAGCAATTTAGTTTATCAAGAGAATTAAAAAAAAAATGCAAATTTTAGAGTTTTGTTTGCATGATTAGAAGCAAAAGTAAAATTTGGAAATTTCCTTCAACTATCTTATAAATGAAATTCTTTGTTTCTTATAGTTCTTTCCTTCTATTTGTGATTTTATTCGAGAGTTAACATTAAAATACCTGTTAAAATAGTTGGCAAACGATGTGCTTAGAACAATGTTAAATTTGGCGTTTGTTATACAATCAAAACTGCCAGTGGGATACTGTTATGTATTGAAGAATATTATCAAGAAACATTTATTTAATGAATTTATTGCCTGTGATTCTCATTTTTAAGCGCAAGGTAATAAATATAGACATGATTAATCTACAATATAATTATATTTTCATATACCTTTTAGAAATAAAATAAATTTTGAAACGGTTCCCCATTTATTTCTTAGTTGCTCTACAGTTTCTTTTATTGATATTTCTGCTTGTTTTTTATAACTGACACACATCGTTTATTTAATTCTTCTAACTTTCAGGGCATTGTATGTCAGTATTCCTATGGGATGCTCATTTCATCTTCTCAACTGCCTTGTTGGCATAGTGATTTATGCATACTACGCTTCGTGTGATCCTATGACTAGGCCTGACAATCCAATATCATCTGCAGATCAGGTATGGGATCAATAGATTTGAGAAAATATTCAACGTTTATATAACATCATTCCACTCGTTGCACCTTGTGAAGTATAACAAGTGAAATTACAGTATGCAAGCTTGCATTCGGTGAAATTTATCCTGTTTAAGGCAAATAATTGACGTTTGCAGAATATTATGCGAAACCTTAATAAGGACTACCATATTAATCTTTTGATTTGCTTGTAATGGATATGGAGACAGGCATAATTCCCAAAATATATTTTAACATGATAATGCTTTTAGTCTGGCATACCATCTGTAAATCATTTGATAAAAAATCGTAACGCACAAAATGCATCGTTCTACAGGGCATACCAATGGATCTAGATCTACAAATTTGGAATGTAGTTACACTTCTTGGATATTAGGTGCACACTGAGAAATGGATTTTTAAGATTTTAATTGAATTTTTAATTAATTTAGAATTAATTGAAATTTCAACGTTTTTTTCAATAAGGTCGGATCATATTATTATCACAATAACAACAACAAAAAAAAAATTACACCACCTTAAAATGAAACAATTAGATTTTCAGCGATACCATTTTTAATTCTGTGCGACTTTTTATTTTTAATTTTTTTAAAACGTAATTTTAAGTACAATTTAGTGACAATGATTTTATTGTTGTAATGAACTTCAAACCAATTTCACTGTTTGAAACATTATGAAAAAATTGTTTTCTGTGGACATTAATTTCAAAACAATTTCAACAGTTTTACTTT
This sequence comes from Araneus ventricosus, assembly GCA_013235015.1. Classification (NCBI taxonomy): domain Eukaryota; kingdom Metazoa; phylum Arthropoda; class Arachnida; order Araneae; family Araneidae; genus Araneus; species Araneus ventricosus. The sequence continues at coordinate 84,438 of BGPR01004632.1, read as the reverse complement.
CGTTTTAATTAACATGATAATTCTTTTAGGCTGGTTTTCTTTCTAAAAATTGGGTGATATAAAAATAGTTATGCACAGAATGCAACGACTTATGCATTCAAGAAGACAATAAAGGCATTCTCAGGACGTTATGAGTATTTGTTGTATTACTGCTTACAGCTGAATTTTTTATACTGCGTCCTAAGCTATCCTAAACCATTAGAACAAATACAACAGTAAGCATCAAGTGAACAAATCCTTCTACAATACTTAAATGCGCCTCTGTCTTTCTTGCACATGATGCAATAAATACCATCTGGAAAAGTCTGGTTTAATTTATTCAGTTAATTAAAAGTTATTACGATCTCTGCTAATAATAAAAAGGAAGTTTGTGTGCCTGTATGTCTGCATGTGTATGTTGGCACTCTACAAGGCAGATCGCTGGACGTAGAGATACGAAATTTGTCACAAACATACTTTCGAGGGTGGGAGTGTGCATCTTGAAACCGTTTCAAAAAATTTTAATTAGAATTTTAATTAATTAAAACATTCGCAGCGAACAAGATGGTCGCTGATGGCGGATAATATAACAATATTTTTACAGTTGGTTTTGACAAAAATATGCTGCTAATAACGATACTCTTTTTTTCCTGTAGTTATTACCATATTACATGATGACCACACTCCAAGCTTTTCCTGGATTGCCTGGTCTGTGCATCTGCGGGGTTTTCAGCGCTTCGCTCAGCACGGTGTCTTCCGCTGTGAATTCTCTGACAGCTGTCACCATGCAAGATCTTCTGAAGCCCATGTTGGAGTCTAGAGGAATGTCGCAGAAGAAGATGGCTTTCGCTGCAAAGGCTATAAGTTGGTGAACGAGTAGTTCCTTTCCTAAACATAAATTTAAGGCTTTTTTAGGCCACTTTTAAGTTGTGCAAAGTACACAAACCAGTTTGAACACTTAAGAGTATTTAGAAAAATCATTGTGATAGGAATAAGATTTTGATAAATAATTGTTAAAGCAAAATATTTGCCAAAATTATTAAGTCGTTTAGATAACCATTGTTAGATTGCATTCCCTGTTAATCAGCAATTCGAAACTACTTTGGATAATGATATGAGATGAAGCTACGATTCATAATAAACCCTTTGGTGGAACCACGGAAACTGGTAACAACTACCTAGAAGCTTTACAAAGTACTATAAATTACAGCAAGGCAAATCACTAAAGAACCCTTTTGGGATCGTAACCTGGTTTGTTAGAAACAAAATGAGTCAAAAAGACATGCAGCTAATGAGAACAACTTACAAAGCATTATTCCAAAAACTGAACGGTAATTTGTTTAAAAAGATGAGGAAATGAAATACTGAATTACAACACCACCAGCTGTAAGAAGTAAAGAAGAAGTTGGACAATAATGAACAGCTGACTGGTACTTCTCAACCACTTTTCCACTAATATAAGCTTACTTATGAAAAATATCGAAATGATTCTGAAACGTAAACACAATGGAAGCCCTCCCCGTTTACTTTAAAACTATTATTCAGTCAAATTGTCTAATGTTAACATTTTTCTTATTATTACATGGGTGAGTGTGTGACAATATGCGTGCGTGATTGTTCGAATGAGTGCATAAAGTATACTTCGAATGCATGTGTAAGGAAGAAAATTAATATATATTTTTTTACTATTTGCTATTTGGCCCGTGACTAATTAAGTGAGAATTATAATTCATTTTAAGAGGAAGCTCTGTTTTTTCGTTATTTTTAGAGGGTGAATTCCGCTTGAGCTCATGAACTCCAATAACAGCTAGCTTGAAATTCATCAAAATTTGAATGAAACGTTAGAGTATTTAGATTTGAATGATATTTTAGTTTATTGTCTAGAACATTCGACTCAACCTTTTCTCTTAAATGTTCTAATTTTTTTGGCTGTTCTAATCTGACTTTGTATAACTTGTATCAAGTTAAGTCTCTCGATTTAAGAGTAAGAGTGGCGTATTCTGTTGTTTCAGAACGACCATGAGTACCTAAGCATTTAAGACAGCATTTTAATATGTGTGTATGTGGGTGAGTAGGTTTCTCTTCCGGGGGAATTTTAAGAGAAATTAGTCGACGTTTTTCTACCAGTTTTTGAATAATGTTGATTAAGAACATAACTAGAGGATAGAACTTATAACTTTCGTCTTTCGATTCATGCTTCTTATCTATGCTATGCCACAACACACTAGGCCACTTGTGGATTCAATAAATAAGTAACATAGTTGAGTATTGAGAATGATTGAAACTGCAAAAAATCAGCGAATGGAATACTTTCATTTTATTTTTGCTGATCTAATTTTATGAATGAAGGAACAAAATCATTCCTTAAGCCATTACGTTGACTTCGATTATCACTTGCTGAGAAGTGATGTCGAAAGGACGGGTCATGTAATTATAAGAAATGCTGCACTATCTTGTCAGCAGCATCAGAAAAAGAATATATGTTAGGAAAATTTAACAAATTTTACTAAGAATTTGTTAATACGAAATTTTTTGATTTTCGCACTTAGTTTTACATATGATTGATTTTTAAAGTTGGGTCTAACCCTAGCTGTAAAAATGACTTCCATTTTCATATTTTTCCCAAACCAAGGCATTTTTTTTACTCTGATCTAATCCATCCGAAAGGTAAATCATAAAAAGCATATTTTATACAAACTACTCGATATAAATTTTTTTAAAGGGACTAACGACTCTTAAACCTCGAAAAAAATGGCAGAAAAACTATCAAATTCGATACATTATAACTCTGAAACACTGCATTTCACAAAATCACTTTTTTCTACAAAAATATCTGTTTCTCTTGTAGTACACACATATACAAACCCTTATATTTTGGTATGTATTTATTTGAAAAAGTAATAAATATGGGTATAATTTTTGGAGAAAAAATGAGATAGTCACCTTGCACGCATGATTACGGATAAAATATTGGTCTAAACACAATATTTTGGGTATCTAAGTAATCCAAACAGTCTGCTTAAGAAACAGAACCACAATTTATTAACATTTAAATTTAATTTCTATTTTATATACCAATTTAAAATAAAATGTTAAAAATAGTTAAAATTTCAACTTTTCTTACCCCCCAAAACTAGAACGTCGCACAATACATGTTGAGTAAAAATTTTATGTAAAAATATTCAATAATTCTTGAGATACTGCGCTCGCAATATGAAAAAAAAAAAACATTTTGAGATATAGCTCTTTAAAGATATGGCCATTTTTAATGTTTACGTTGAACAGCTGATACATTTTCCTTCATAACTTTCATGATTATGGGAATTTTTTAACGCGGATAGTTTTAAATTGTTCACAAAAGACCGGAGAATAATATATATTTTTTCATAATATCGAATATTTTCGAGGTTTGACAGTCGTATGTCCCTTTAAAATCATATTTACATAGAAATTGCTATCGGAACATTTTAGAATTTCTTCTATCTTACGTTAAAGACTCTGTCAGATTATATAACAATTTTCCATTATGGATTGTTCATAATCAAAACATTATTCCGCAAAGAATTTTCATGTTTGCTTGTTCAGTCTATGCCTGACACGAACTCAGTAAATATTAAATTCTGTTTACACGATGTTTTCTCGCATTGCTTTCTAAGGTGCGTGCATGTTTCACGACATAACAATGTTAATTGCAGTTAGTATATTAATTTTATGCTGTATCAACATTCCAAGCTGTTTGTTGAAAAGTTTTGAAGGGATAGTTAGGAAATTAGTAAACACAGCAGACAGTTATTTGTGGTCCAAGTTTCAGGAAAACGTCAACTGTATTGTTGCATGAAAGAATAATTTAACAATAATCTTCATTAAACTTTACTGCCATTAAAAGTTCAAAAAATGAAGCAAAATATAAAGGTATTTTTAATGAAATTAAATGTAAAATATTAAGGAGCTTTTTAATACTGTGTTTGTCTGAAAATTTGGTATACATTTCGAAATAATTTTTACCCGAATTTATTGTATGCGTAAACAAGTAATTACAATATTAGTTGAATAGAGTAAATTTACTGATAGCATACATAAACATTATTTAAAATATAAACTAATCTCATTTGAAATGGAATTTGGCCTTGAGAACAAACTAGGGCTTCTTGAAAACATATTAAATTCGCTGGGAACCGTCTCTCACGACGACATTTTGTTTTAATTGGTATGAGGAATCTTATGAGAATTTCAGTTAATTGATTTGATCTTTTATCCCTTTTTTGCAATATTACCTTCATCAAAATCGCCCGTTTCATAAATATAGCGGGTATTATGCTTCATACCGAAAAATATGTTTCTCTCTTATTCAAAATTTCTGTTGTAGAACTCAAGTATTAGTTTATTATCGTGTGTTATTTAACGGTTACTACCAGATACATAAGACAATAATACAATTTGATCACTAATTATTCGCTAACCCTAAATATTATTTAAAAAGTAAATACCATATTTTTGGACAGAGGCAGTAACTTTTTCAAATTATTTTAAGGCATATTTTAAAAATAAATTGAAACACGCATATCCGTGCTTTGAAATTACAAATTAATAATTTTTTATGATATGTATTCTGTAGTTTAAATTTTCTTTGAAATAACAAAGAGATGAATTTGCCTTTATTTGATTATTTACTTTGGGAAAAATATGTCTAGCATTCAACTACATTTTCTTATTTGTTGTTTAGAAACACTGAATTATTTTGTTCTAAATGTCTAAAGTTAACACAATTATGAAATTTTATTAAAATTTTATCAACTCAAAATAATTACAGTGCGATTATAAAGCAGCAAAAATGTGAGAAAATTACTTGGATTTACATGAAGATTCAATTTCGAAGAAACTTATAAAATAAAAAAAATATTACATTAATCCCATCCATAATCCAGTTATAGCGTAGAAAAGTATATTATTTACAAAGGAATTCAGATTGAATTGGAAAACAGGTCGAGGAAGAAGGCACGTTCTAAAAATCTCCGAAAAGTAAAAATATTGTGATGAGAAAATCCTAAAAGAAAGTTTCAATTAATCTTTGAATTTTTAGAATTGTTATTTATTGTGAAACATGTTACATTGAAGAAAACCGAATCATACTCTTGAGAAATGTTGAATATAATTGTAGCATTAGCAAAGAAAAAGCTTAATATTGTGAAATTAAAGGAAGTAAATATTTAAAGTGTGTTAAAATATAGATGAAAAGTCATAATTAATGTAATGGAATAATTTTAATAGCAGTTAAGAGAAATTACATTGTCTAGAGATCCATGTTCCATGAATGAAAATGAAATTTTAACAGAATTTTTTTTGTGTTTCCTTCCGAGCCGTGATACAAATAATTTATGTCTTCAGAATAAATTTTACCACAATCAAAGAATTTTTTCTTATAATAATATTTAAACCTGTAATGTTTCTTTTGAAGGATTTAAAGGGTAAAATTGTTTCAAAAGAAAACCATTTCACACAAGATTTGGAAGCTCGAGACTTTATTTTGCCGTAAACTTACCGGACGTAATGGTCGTAAAGAGTGCGAATAATCCATTGATTAAAAAATAGATCAATAAAATGAAAATTCAGAGTGGCTAGAACAGTATGCCTGTGGCGGGCAATGTAGAGGAAAAACAACCACGTACCATACGAATACAAAATCTTAGTTTCAGGCATTTTACAACCCGGGTAAACAATGACGCAATGAATAAATATATAAAAATTAAATAAGAAATAAAAGGTAAATTGAGAAGAAATGGAAAATCTTTTGAAGATGGCCATTTTTTATCTTATATTTCTTGATTTTATTGTGTCTCATATACATTTTTTTTCAATTCCCAGGAGAATCCCTCCAAAACTTAGGTTTCAGGTTTATAGTGATCCATTAGATGGAGAACCATTTATTGAACTTCATAAAAGGTTATAGTAATTTTGAAAGATTTTTTAACAACAATACAAAAATTACAAAATTATTGGTATTAAAATTACACTTATGATTTCAGAACCAGTTGTACTAAATTTTACAAAGAATTTACATAAGGAAGTAGTTGTTTAATACAAAATATATTGCCTTTTGAAGTATATGAATACAATTAAAGATGAGCAAAAGAGTAAGATACAGTATCAACGAAAAGTAAACAGGGCAGCACATGGAAACACACATCAATATGTGAAAACGGGGGTTCATGACGACTTTTAGTATCGATTGCATTTATAACATTTAGAAATTATAATTAATATACTTATGTAAGAAACTGAATTATTATATAGTGATGATCGAATTACATTTTTACTGAGGACCATTTCCATATCTTCTCCTGTTTTCCTTTCTAAAATCTTTTTTGCTTTATTAGTTTCTATAATTTCTGAAACGCTTATCATCAATATTCGGTTCTTTTATGGGCACCGCTGTTTATATACAGTGGTCTAAATAGGAATACGAGAATTCTAACCACTGTAAACTACGTTTATTGCAATTCTTTTAAAGAAAACTTTTACCGATAAAAATATGGGCCAAATAGAGCCTGTTTTTGAAATTGATACTGATTGCTTTCCTAGGCTTCTAAAATTTCAAAATATATAAAATAACGGTTTGAATTTGATGTTCTACAATCTTTTCAAAGAAGTTTTCCTATTAGCTGCGGATATCCTGCTATATAAGCCTTTCGAGTATAGTAATTAGCTTTGTTCTACTTTTGCGATCAAAAAATGTTTAAGATGGATTCCTTGGATATTATTTATTATCGTTGGAGTTTGTATTCAAACTATTAACCGGATATACACATATCGTCAATGTTTGAAAAATTCAATAGATACTAAAGCCCTCTCTCATAGAAATCCAACTAAATTCTAGAAAGTCAGATTGAAAGAATCAGTTAATGAGAATAGAACAGAATAATAGAGTCGCATAGAATAATAATAATTTTACATATATTCAAAGAAAGAGAACGAATGAAACATACTTTTAGATAAACATATTTTAAAAGACTTATACCAATGATGGAATTGTTGAATTTGCTAAAATCAATATTGCGTTGATAGACAGAAAAAAGTTATGATAATAAGAGCTCCACGTCTGAACATCTATATTAAGATTCTAATAAATTTATCCAAACCATTAGAATAGTTTTTGAGTAAGTTTTCTAATGTTAATTCTTAGGTAGAAGATAAGATTTACACTCACATATTTAATTCAGTTTAAATTTTTCCACAGCTCTTTTCTATGGTTTCCTGTGCATCCTGCTGACATTTCTGGTGGCCACCTTTGGTAATTTGGTTCAGGCTTCACTCACTGTTTTCGGTATGCTCGGAGGTCCCGTCTTGTCCGTCTTCTTACTCGGCATGCTCACCACAAGGGCCAATGAGAAGGTGAATTTTTTCTTGCTTCATATAAGAAATTGATCAAATGATAAATGACTGAGCAGTTTACTTCAAATCAGCATTCTCTACCTTTCGAATTTTGAAGTATCTTATTCTAGAGTGATCAAAAACTTTCTGATAATAACATTTATATTAACCGGCCCCATCATTATACTACATTTTTGACGTAGGCTTATGTCTCTCCATTGTGGTCTAATGGTGTGTTGGAAAAGGAAAGAATTATGACTCTTTTCGCGCTAAAGTTAAACGCTTATGGCTCCGCAACCAAATAACACAGAGAGTGAGTTTTAGTTTCATTTAACAGATGAAGGTGTACATTGAAGATTGCAAAAAGAATTTTAGAATTTGGAACTACGGTTTAGTCACAGTCGATCTGCAAAGTTGGTGAAAATCACGAAAAGTTTTGATGACGTCACAGCGACCGATGCGCGCGCACGTAGACTAAGGCATGACACGCATTCATCGATCGCGCGAAATATTGCTCAAGAATTGTTGAATTACGTCGAATTTCGTGCTAAAGTTAAATGTTTATAGCTCCGCAACCAAATAACATAGAGAGTTGGTTTTAGTTTCATTTAACAGAGAAAGGTAGACATTGAAAATTGCAAAATTAATTTTAGAATTTGTGATTTCGGTTTAGTCACAGTCGAGTTGCAAAGTTGGTGAAAATCACGAAGAATTTTACATAGATAGAGTCCCATAGTCACACTAGACTAATAGTCACTATAGACTATAAAGTTGATAGCTACTTTAGTCACAGAAAGTCACAGTTGTAAGGTAAGTAAGTCTACGCCCCTCAATCCCAGCGGCCCTTACGCAGCGACAACTTACTGTCATTTTCTTTATCTCTAAATATCCTAGCTTTAGCTAAACCAAAGTTTATGAAAAGAGATGTTTGGTCCTAAAAGTATGGTCTTTATTTCTAACTACTTTTAACTACATCTATTCAAAATTCTTTCCCCCCAAATCTTCCATGGTTTCAATTCGTCATCTGACCAGAGATCAGAAGCAAGGAGTCCAAAATAGTCCTCGAGCTTTCCTCGAGTCGAGAACAGGACGTTAACGCAAATATACTAAACTGCCGTTACAGTTCACTGTGCTTTTAGTCTTTTGATATTATTACCTAAACTCTTAACCCTCTGACTGAGTCTGCTGCATCCTGCGATTTTCACAGGCTAATGTGCTAACTTTTATAGCGTTTGATCATATTAAACTAATAAAGCTTTGCATATAAATAACAACTCTCTAGTCTCAACGGTATTGGAACACGTTTGCAAACTTTGAATCTAAATAGAGATTTAAAAAAATTACACAGCTGGAGGGTTAATAAGGCAAAACGTTCCCTCTCGGATGTAATGAAATAAAAACTTCTTTCTCTTCTTAATAATGTATCCTTAAACAATTTTGTGCAAGATTTTTGTAATCAAATGGAACTCTTTAAACTCGATAACGTACTCGTTGCCATGTCGAAAAGAATGTCATTGTATGCCAAATGAATATTTTGGAAATTTAATTTTTTGTTTCTAAAGTAGATCTTTCTTTCTGCCGGAATAAATAAAATAAAAAAAAATCAGACACAATAAATAATAAGTTATTAATTTAAAAAAATATCAGCTTGTGTCAAGAGAAGTATAAATAATGTATTTTCCTATACTTGTACAATGTTTTCTTTAGGCTGATTCATTAGACATATTAAGGCATTATAAGACAATTCTATCTCCAATGTATAGTAAAAGTTGCAAGGGAGAGTTCTGCAGAAGCTAAAGTATTCAAATTAGAAAATATGAAGCTAATCATTTTATATGAACTATTTAGTGACATGGTACTTTTTCAATCCGGATCAAAGATTCGAAAATCGGGACTAATCCGGTTAATCTATCATATCTGTTAAATGAACACCAATTACCGCTAGGAAATGAAATACGGCGATCTTTCTATAAAACCAATGCATTTTATCCTTCGCTACTGAAAAGGAAACTCGACTTTCCATCTAAAGGGAGTGACCTATATTTTTACTCGTTGTTTACAATGACTTTTGACCTGAAGGGCATGACCTACATCCGATGGTACTGAGTGACTCGCAAACAGTAGGTAGTTTTGAAATACCAAACTCCGAACAAGACTCATTCTGTTTCGCAGATGAAGAGAACATGCCGCTACTTCATTGAAGAGCAGTTTAAAAATGACGTCCTTTTAGAATAACGTTACATAATTTTGTTCGCAACGCTTCGCAGAAATTTCATGGGCTTCAGTTTGAGTAATGCTGTTTGAAATAAATAGCTGAAGGTAGAATTTGACGCAAATGATTTCGTAAAGAACAAAATTACGAGAGGTTTTTGAATATGTTTGGGGCTTTTTGATTCCGAAATCAAGATTATCTAGCTTCTGAAAATTTAATTTATTACAATTCTATTATCATATAATTTAATCTCTGAAAAGTGTAATTAGCGCCAAAATGAATTTGAGGATTCTTTTAAAATCTGTTTAAATATGCACATAGATCTGTTTTCCATAGCTATACATTGTTTTCTATAATTAAAGTATTTCATTGGTAAATTAAGAACTGTATTGTTTAAGTAATTTATGAATTATCTTAAATAAAGCTGAAGTTTATCAGTTAATTTAATTTTGAAATACCAGAACACTTCTGATTTTGTCTTATTTCGTGGTTTATTATGGACGAGTCTTCTGTTATGTTTATTTGCATTAAAGTAGGACTTCCGCCATAACAATCGACTTACGGTGGCAAAGCTATGTCAATTGGAATAAATTTTATGTTCCTATTGCTATAGCTCTAATGTTTACTTAAAATAAGATCATAATTTTGTGAAAAGGCTATCATAATTGTTAGTTATCGCTTTTTCGACGATTTCTTAGGTTTGTTTGGAAGTTAAAGTTTTAACAATACGAGTTAGATAATCACTGGTTTTTAAATTTTTAACCAAACGATTGAGCTAATTACAATCGTTCTATTTGGAGTTTAGCCGTTTTAAGAGCTTTTTTTCAAACAATTTAAATAATAAGGATTAAACAAACTCAAAGAATTCAGCTCTTTGTGTATTAAAGAAAGAACTGATTCGAACTTGGGCTTGATACATTATCTAACTGGATTTGGCGATTGCTTAATCCGGAAAACGGTCTGTGAATCCAAAATAAGCAATGAATAATTTAAGGTAAGGTGGTTAACGCACAGCATCCTGGGTAGGATTTCGATACACTCGAAGAGAGGCTTAATGATGAGGGGCCATGCACAAATTGAAATTTATCAAACTTGAATCTTCGAATAGCTACCATTGAAATGGAATTTAAATTATGTATTTCACTTATAAGTATGCATGAGTATTCAAGATATTCAACTTTCATAAAATTCAATATTGCTGTTCGAAGATTCAAGTTTGATAAATTTCAATTTGTACATGGACCCTCATCATTAATCCTCCCTTCGAATATATCGAAATTCACCAAGTTGCAATGCTGATATCTTTCTGAATCTTATTGATATTTGACTGAAATTTTTACTTAAGTTGCCCTACATATCTGGCTTTTAAGTTATAAAGAAAAATTGCGCTATGTCTCGCGCATGCGCAGTAAAATATTATTTACTACAACTATTCATATTTTCTCTAATATTCAGTATTTTTTTTCCAAATTTTTACACAATGCTTCTCTAACATATTGCCATTTTTTTCTGTAAGTATCGTATAATATAAGAGAAAACTCTGCATGTTATTATCAAAAGACAGGAGGGAGAATTTGGGATTTTTAAAGTAAACCTTTATATCTGCCCGAATATATTTTCTGCGCTTACGAAAATGCATGTAAATATTATGCACATCAAACATAAGCATTGATGAAAGTTTTAACTCATTATCAGCTTTCTGTGAATCTGCCAAAATAATTTTTGTCTTCATCAATTTGTAGACGGTCCCCTAATTGCCCTCAGGACCGAATCTTCACAGTAAACTTTGAGCTCCGACGATAGTATGTCCCACGATTCTTAGCAACTGATTGCGAACGATAGTATCCATATTAACTCCAATTTTGTAGCAACTTCAAAATTGTGCATTATTTTTGGACATCAGTGTGCATGGCGTTTATTCAATTGAACCGGGTGCCAAACCTGGTCATAAGAGTAAAGCGATGCTACCATACCAGAGCGGTCCTAATTTTATGAAAACTATCCGAGAAAGCAAAGAGGAAAGGTTTGCTTTAGCGTATTACATTATTTGCATTTTGTTTAGTGTATTTATTTGGTGTGCATATATTCCTTAAAATCTTTTTCTCATTTTTAGGGTGTAGTAGTGGGTCTACTGAGTGCCATCGCTATAGCTGCATGGATCAGCTTTGGAGCTTCATCGAACGCTCCGGAACCTAAATTTTTACCTGTGTCTCTGGAGGGCTGTGCTTTCAATTCCTCTTTGTTGCACGAAACATCGCCAATTCTTAACGAAACCATGGTATCGCCACTGGTCAGTCACCCATTAGCTTCGATGCTCAATGAAACCGAAGTATCCTTGGCTACCGAAGCAACGTCCGAGTAAGTAAAATCCACAGCCTCTACAAGCAAAATGCTGTTTAAATGGCTTAACGTTTAGGCTACAGGGACCTACACCAGAAGAAATGAGTTGAATGCGGGGAGTGAAATCTTCACTTGTGTCTGGTACAACAGTTGTACCAACCCGCATTCAAAAGTAAAAAAAAATTCTGGTACCGTAAGGAAACTGTTAATATGAATTTGTAATATTTATTTTATATAAAATCTAAATTCGTTCGTCTGAATTAAAGTATCTTAAGGCTTAACAATGGTTTTGGATGAATTTTGAGATCAATCTTTTCAGCAAATTAGAACAAATGGATAAAGGATAATCGGTTACATGACAATAGAGTTGCCGCATTCGGACAGTCGCACAATTGAATATTTGCACAAAAAAAGTGGACAAGATCATTTTTTGTTTAGAATATGAATACCGGTTTATACATATATATTTTAACTTTGTTATGATTTTTATGACCATAAAAAGATTGTTATTAATTTTTAAGAACAATGAAATTAAATAATGTAATCAATGCTTCGAATCAATACTATTGCATATATAACCATTTTAAATATAGTATCATTTAAATCAGATCAACAAATTTCTTCATCGGATTATTCCTGAATACTTTCTTCTTTTTCGCTGATATCATATTCTTCTTCACTTATGTCATCTTCAATAATTTCTTCTTCGGAATCGATGTTTAATGTCTTCTTCTTCCGAATTTTCACTGGATTCGGCTAATTGACCTCGTAGAATTGTTTCTACAGCAGACGTAACGAAATACTTTGCAAAAAGTTTCGCAATTTTTTCTTATCATCTGTCCGGAATAAGACAAAAATCATCTAATGTTAGTAACAATCTGTTAATTATGTCCATATTACAATGTTCTCAGCAAATTTCCGCGAAAAGTTTGTCCTATACAAACGAAAATGTTTATATCTGGTTTCTGCTTTCTCTTCTGACAATTGTCCGCTAGCTAAAAGTGCATGTGGAAGCATTGTTTCCCTATGCACTGATATTTTATGCTTGGTTGGTGATATTGGATACCAAAAGCAAAAAATCTAGTTCTGGGATGTGACAGTAAAACCCAAAGGTAAGGGATTCGCGGCTTTTACGTTTTCTTCCTTCTCCATTATTACTGAATTAAAATTGTTTGTAGTAAAGCCACAAATACAACATTTCATCGTATAATGAGATGTTACGGTTGTGGCTTTGCACACTTTAGCGTCAACCATAGTTAATAATAATCTATATCTATGGAAATAGTTTGACCAATATTTGTAGTTTTTTTCGGGTGTTTCACTTTACTCTCTATGTACTCTGTTTCTTCACTGGCATTGTCAACAGTTTCGTGAATAAAACGTATTCTAATAGGCCTACAAAATATCATTAATGATGGTGTTGACTTTTACAGCACAGTTTTCTGTACATTAACTTCTACATTTACTGCTATACATTCATTTCAAGCACACTGAAGCCTACTGTATTTTTCAATTCCTTTAATTGGTATGGTATTGAAGTTTGGAGTTGAGGATGGCAGCTCAGGTGTCTTCCCCAACATCTGAAGGTTCATAATATTTACGGTCGAATTAAAGAAGAAATTATAATTTAAACAACTGAAATAGTATAATTTTTTTTATTTGTTTAAACCACTAAAAACGTTCATTCTCGCAAATTCGCAGTAAATACCCTCAGATTTGCTTTCTTAAAGATTTAGCCTTTCCTTTAGTACAAAAATTGTAGCTTGGGAAGGCCTATATCTATACTTAATATTTGTAAAAAATAAGTAAAAATTAAAAAAAAAAATCTTGCATGCTTTAGTTGTCTTATAGTATTTACTCAAATTTTGCTAAAAATGTACAAAGATTGTATTCATTTTGTGCATTTCTCTTCCAGGAATAAAATCCAAAACAAAAAAACTGAAGAGAACCTGGCTTTCTTACTTGATTGCTCATAAAATAACCTATTTAAAAAAGGTGCGATCGTACAAATATTCTCTTGCAAATGTAAAATATAGAGTTAAAGTAGGATATTACAACTATTTGTCTAGATGGCTAAATGTATATGAGCATCTTAAAAATATTTTTCAAATTTTTGCATTTTGTCCATTTTTAGTATTAAATACTCCAGTGTGCTTAGCCTAGATCGGATCTTTATCGTAGCCTGAATTCTATTAAATATGATGGCCATGATATAAGCAACTTATTTTACTATGATATAAATGTGGTTTATGAAATCATTTTTTAGAGAAAACCCTATGTGGTTGCAATTATAGGACGATTGTTTACATTTAGATATCGTCAATTAAATATTGTAATAAAACGCTAATAGACCTTACTCTGTTTTAAGGTGGGTAGAAAAACATATAATTTTATCCCCAGAGAGAAAAATTATTTGGCTACAATTTACTATAATATTTTTATTAAAATAGTTTGAAGATAAAGTTACGTGAATTTTTTGTCGTTGTACAAAAGTTACTCAGATTGAAACACAAACAGCTGTCTGAACTGGACAGATCAAATCAAGGGGAATATTATATCGAACTACAGGAATAGCTCAGTTGTTAAAATCACTGATAGTCCTCATAAATTGGAAGTGAAAGAAGAAAACCAATAAAGCGACATTAAATACGTCAGATGTTGGTTCAACCTATGTACACGGCGGACCTTCGGTGCAGTCGAGTTTCGAGCTTGGAACCCTCCATCTCCAAGGCTGGGACCTTACCACTAGGCCACGGCGGGCCTATTGTGGTTAAAGTTCGCCTATTGAGAAGGACGTAGAATTAGTTTTAAGGCTCCGAACGAAAAAGAATTTCGCTAGCAAGTAGTACAAGTGATGTGTTCTGTGAAATTTTTTTTTTTAACATTTTTAGAAATATGTAGCACTGCGCCAATATCTGAGGTGAGTTTTGTAGATTTTTTTATTGCTGAAGCAAACTTGAATAGTTCATTTGAGGTATTATTTTTTAGTATAACTAAAAACGCGGCAGAAATTCAGTTCTAAACGTTAAATCTTTTTTTCGATCAAATTACCGTTTTCATGCAAGACAGTACGCCACCTCACATTACTTTTCTTGTTGTTCACACTGCGCATAATTTGTACTACATTCTAGTGAAATTTTGTTCTGTTTGCAGCCATAGAACCGGCTTTAGAGCCTTCTCAATAGGCAAACTTTAATTACAATAACCCTGTATTTCTGAAGTAACCAGATGTTCAGGATTATCCAGGAACGGCCACAGTTTTTATTCTTTGTCCCAACTTGAAAAAAATCTCCGCATTCTTCCTGATTTTGTTTAAAATGTTTCAGATTGTCTGTATTTTACATATGAATAAATGGGACATATTAACAGCTTATAAATCAGTTTTCTAAACGATTTATTATTGTAAAAATTTAGCTTCTAAAGAATTCTCCTTGCTTTTACTACGCGTAGAATATAGTCACCATACTTTAGGGAATGACAGTACAGTATTTTTATTTTATTGAGTATTATCATTATGCAAAATCCTGTGATATTAGAATTTCCGGATTAGCCAAGACAATCATGGTTTTTGCCTTTACATCCCTGTCGGAACCTCTCCTCCCTAATAACTCTGGACTAAAATAAAAAAAATATCTGTCCACTTCAGTGTTTCTCATGTTATTTAGTTTTTGCTTTTTTTCTAGGGACCTTTTCCCATTATACTCGCTATCATACATGTGGTTTGCACCCATTGGGCTTTCTGTTGGCCTCATCGTTGGCTATGTCTGCAGTATTATGATCAATCTCATATCAGGTAAGAGAAAAATTAATGTACCCGATTTCTTTTCATAGTATATAAAATTACTGGTAAAAGTTAGGCTTAAGGTACACAGCCATTGCTCCCCACTTTGGATCACCAACTTTTTGTTGCCAAAGCAAGATGGTTTGGCGATGTGACTACATTTGTTTTAGGTGTGCAGTGAACATTTTATGGTTCTCTTGCGCACGCGATTCCTCAAGTGGCTTCCAGGCAAAATTTTTAAACTTAAAAACACCAGTCCTCAAGTGGCTTCGATTTCAGCAAAGCTGTAAACTAGTAGCTACACTTTTTCATTGAATGTTAGGAATTTAGGTTTTTTTTTAAATTCCCAAAACGAGAATTTCCGCACGATCTAGTAGCTACGCCTTTTCATTGAATGTTAAGAATATAGGTTTTTTTAAAATTCCAAAGTAAGTTCTCTCCTAAAACGCAAATTGCATGGCGATGAAGAATTTGAAGCCATATTTTCCAACCTCATCAGTCGAAACAAATCCACGATCCAAACTATCAAAATTCAAAGCGTAGAATTCCAAACGAAGTTTTATTCAAATTCAATTAAATCGACCAATGGAATGGAAGATAGCTCATAGCTGACCAATAAAATCGAGTCGCTGATGTGTAAAACACAAATATAATGATCCCTGCGCTCGCAAGACACGAATATGAACGTCCCTGCGCAGCCAAAACAAATGTTCTCACATCGCTAATCCGTCTTCCTCTTGGCAGCAATGAATTGGCGATCCAAAGTAGAGAGAAGCGGCTTTGTACTTTAAACTTTACTTGAACCAAATTACTTTTACTAGAAACATGATACATATTTTATCATTCAACAGAATTATTTAAAATATAATTCTTAAAATTAGTTAAAATTCTAATCAGGTTGCATCGTCTAGAAATATTTGAGTTAATTATGTGGAATAACAGTTGTTTTAATCCTTATTCTGATCTGATTATAATAGAAGAAAATGTATTAAACATAAACAAAGAAAAACAAATAAGCAAGTTTTAAAACTTTATAAAATCTAATTCAATGGAGTAAATTCTTGTTCGAGTGATACGATCCAAATACGTAGATCTAATTTAACTGTAATTCATCACGTATCTTGGTGGAGAAAGAAATGACATGGCGCCATGGCATAGAGTAAGACAATTTAGACGGCACGTGCAGTTGCAATCGTCACGTGATTGTGTACTCATGTGAATTGATTCCATTAAATGATTATAATTAAAATGGAACGTTTTAAGTATCCCATAACTGCCCAAAGTATATAATCTTTATTTGTAAAAGTTTTGCCGGCTACTGATTTATAAAAGAAATTTTTTCCAATCACCATCTGTTATCATGATCATTTCTGAAATTTTTAATTGTAGGAGAAACGCCGGATGTGCCAGAAGAGCTACTTAGTCCATTAGTTAAATTCTTCAGAAATAAGAAGACAAATACTGGAGAAAAAGCAATGAAAATAACGGTAATGTGTTTTCAGATTTTAATTTTTCTATAATGCTCATCCCCTTTCCTACAATCAATTTTGAGTTTGAATCTCACTAGACAATAAAATCATTGTACCATTGAAGTTCACAGACTTTGTATATTTCTTGAACGGATATATGATTTTTGTTCTGCCATTGTGATACCGGTAAATTCTTTTTGCAGTGAATCGTTCGGAATTCTAATAGTAAACAATTTTTCCCTGGACTGATGGAATATTTTAAAGTTCAAATTAATTATAACTAACTGGTCTTTAACATAAAGCGCATCTATAATTCTAATTTTATTTAAATGATTAATCTACAGAAAAGTTTTATTCGACTCTGCTAAATCCATACTTAAAAACTGAAACTTTGATAGTAATTTGAATCTGGGTTGGAAGGAAACTAACTCAAATTCTGGGTTGACATTCTGTACTTCGACTGTAATTATGTGGTTAATTGTGTTGGAGTCTGTTCCTAACGTCTTTGAGAATGCCTGCTCTAGAGCCTGTTTACAGTTTCAAATACCTAGGCAAAATTATCTTCAAGCCACATAGAAACACGTGTTATCTAGCGAAATAATACATAGCTATAGCTATAAACTTGTCTATCCATTTCGGTTCGGTTGGCGTGGGTCATTTTTGCAGGTATTCCCTATCAAATAACGAATGATAGGCGAATCCATTTATGTCCCGTAGAATTAGAAAAATATTGTTATTCTGCATTGGAACAGATTTGAACTCTTTCTAAGGGCAAGTTTAGAAATTTTTTTATTCTCTATATTTTGCTTGAGTTCTTTTTTAAACATTTTTCTGTTCGTGACTGTTAAGAATTCAGAAAAGTCCTGTGAAAAAGAATTCACTGATCAGATGAACTATTTTCATCACTTGATGATAGGCCCGTTTTTTCAACATCGGAACATTTAGATCCAGTTTTAGAAGAAATATCAGCTGGATTTGCTTTGGTAGGCGCAGTTATAGAAAAACTTGTACAGTATAAGATTAGTCCGTACTTTCTGTAGATGATTGTACTTTGAGTAGTCGTCGAGTTCCAGGAAACTTAGTGTCTTTTTAAAACTTTGGTAGTAATAAACTTCTCCTGTAGTTTCAATGCAAAACAGGGGCAGTACATATACTTTGCAAATTCATGTCGTTTATCTTGTGATGTACATCGGACGTTGCTATGCCTTGCTTCAATATATCCTCCATGAGCCCCAAGGCAGGAAGTTTACGAAAGACCTAAACTTTGACACTTAAAGCATTGGGAAAGGCTAAGAATATAAAGCCTGATGACGTTTTTCATATATCCTGCACTGATAGATTGTGGTAATTTAGAGATGTGAAAAGAATTAGGGATTTACTAGTAAGGAATTGACCAATCTTTCGTACAGAAATATAACGTATATTTGTCGATTCTTGATTTCGGAATTCTTCAGATATTTTCTTTAACCACTTAACTGATTTGCCCGTACGCTGTACGTGCATCGAATTGGAAATTTAAACTTATAAATTAAAGCAAGGTCATTCACAGACATTATAATACGAAACAAAAATTTTGTGGATTCCATAATTATTTCAGCTGTCATTTAGGTTCTCAGTTGAATTAAAATGACAACGCATTCAAAAAACAAAAGTTGTCATCTAATTAAATAGCAAAGAAAATTAAACATTTAAGAGGTTAAGAGAGTGTTATAATTCTGAGGTGCTTTCGGCCCATGTAATATTCAAAGTATTATAATTCGGGTCTGACGGCATGACTCACCAGGAGTCCAGCAAAGATTTCTTTTTTTGCCGGGATTGAGCATTCCCAGGATTAGAATTTATCATGGTGCTAGTCGGGACCAACACAGACAGTTACTTCCAGGTATGTAGTCTATATTTAGCATCAAGCCGCAGAAAGTGACTCTTTTCCTTGATCTCCAAGAGACTAACTAATTAACACCTTAACATACAATGACATCTCTGACACGTACATCGAATTAAAGAATTTTTGCTATTTAAATACGCATTTAAGTCAACGTAACAATTACTTTTAAATACAAAAATCACCTGGACACGCTTAAATGTCTCACGTATCCTTTACCATCTTAAATAGATTGGAATACTAAAAAATATCTGAAATGGGTGGTGGCATCTAATTAAGAGGTTAAATAAATAAAATCGTATGGCAAGGGGTTAAGAGGATAGGCTATCAGAGGAATGATAAACTGAGGATCACAGTTCTAACCTTAATTTTAACCCCCTGTTCATAAGTTAGTCGCGCATAACAATGCCTCTGCTATTTTATTACTCTTGAGAAGCTAATAGCAAACAAACTGGAGAACAGCTTTTCATGGAGACCACCTCACTTGTCGTTGGGAGCGGGAAGAAAGAAATAAAAATGAGGTTCGGTGATTGGAATGGGGATGCAAAATTGAAAGGAGCTAAGATCACTAAGGTATCTTAGGATCGTGATTCCCGTAGCAGATAAAACAGGTGTATTTCCTTGAATGTGAAGGCGAAGGAAGAGGGGGAATATACCTCAGACAGACATGGCTGTGCATTTAACAGAATAAGATCCAGGAACTTTTAATTGGGAGCCTAAATATATGTTAAGGAAACCACGAAGGATTAAGGGTTTTATGTGTTGAAACATACATGATGAAAAATTTCTGGCATTAAGTGTCAATCTGTTATATATTTATTAAACTCATAGTGCTTCTAAGTAACAGTTAATGTTATGTTTTGCAGAGTCCAGTGGAACTCCAGAATGTGAGCAGCAAGATATCAAATGGTGTCACAGTTATAAAATCCAAAGAAAAGGAAAGATTTTGATATACTTCACTGTAGTTTTAGAAACTCACTAGCATTTCCTGTACTTAATCTGCATCTGAATAATCATTTGGAACATCAGTTTCATTTCAATGTGTGAAGATAATTCATATTATTAAACGAAAAACTTGGTTTCAGAAAATAAAATCTCATGTATTTGAAGGCCTTCCCGTTATCTCTAAAGAAAAGTATTTTATTGTATAGAAAGGCACTTCAGAAAAGCGAGATATGACATTTATTTACTGTTACTAGTTTCCTAATTTGACAAAAGATAATTGTAAATAGCATTATTTATATTATAGAGTGCTGTGTTTTTGGAGCTCAGTAAAAATATTTAAAAGATGACTAAATTCCTTATTTTTTTATATAAATTTAGATTTTGTAGTATTAAATGAATCTCCAACATAGAACAATTGCATTTGTAAGATTTTTACAATTGATTATTAAAATTAACCTCCGAGTAGGCTTAGTATTTATAGGTACATCGCTTCTTTCTACTGCAAGCTTATGCTTTTTTGAGTTAGGAAATTTCCTAAGTTACGATATTGATATTGAGTAGACAACCTGTGGCTTCAAACTTTTATCTAACAAATCTCCTCGAAAACCTATACTTTGTTCATGGCCTTGAATAAATGTAGGATTTTCTTCATAGCTTTAAATGACTTCAGAATTCGTTCTTCTGGTATAACAAATAATCACATGTCTGCGATCATTTTGTATGTGTGAGATACATTTACTTTCGTTTGAGAGAAATCCTTCTGCATTAATATTTTATGAATATTTAGGCAATTCTAGACTTATGATGCATAAATAAAATGTTGTAAATCATTATTATTTAAGACTCAGTAATTGGTAAGACAATGCTGGATTCACTGTGTTAATCTGACAATTCTATGATATAAACAACAGAAATTAAATGCTTAAATAGAAAAAATAGTGTCTTTTACGTAATAACAATCTTTTGCAGAAAAATAATCGTTATCCTAAAATAGATTATTTTATTTTTAATTAACTAGTTTCTCTTAAAAGTATCTTATATATCACAATCTCATTTAGCACATTTATGTTTTCAATCTCGTGTTAAAATCCACATTATAGATATGAGCTGAATAACTGACTATGACCAACATCATAGATATCTGATGTTGTGACTGATGCAGTTTCAATGTTTTTCTTAGTTTTTCATTAAAAGAGCCATTGAGTATTATGTCTGCGTTTTTAATAGACTTTTGTGCTAATTGTGTCGAAGCCTGCGGTTCTTAAACCAAATTTATTTAAATTTCTGGCTTACTCATTTATCCATGTTCCTCCGTATAAATTGATAATGATGGCAATTTTTTTGTTTTGATTCATTAAATGAAATACTCATGACTTGGAAAGCTCCTTGGAATATACAAAATAGACGAGTGTTACAGCTAGAATAAGCCAATATTAGAAAGAATATATGATAATTGTTTTTATTTATGAGTTAAATCATAGAACTGAACAAAGCAGATGAAAGACATACACAAGCAATTAGTGGCCACTGGAATATTGTTACGCGGAGTATGCCTCCATTATTTTTGAATATTCAGGAAAAGTTATTTGAGAGAAAGGGTCTTTAATAGTGAAGCATAGATAGGTTGCAAAACCATAAAAGTTTCTGCCATGAGTTGTAAAAATGAAATTGTTGGCCGCATCATGATTTCGGTGAATAAAAATAATAAGAGTATTGAAAAATAATATTAGACGTATAATTAAACGTTAATTGCATAATTTTTTCATTGAACAGGGAAATCTGCATTAATTTTATTATTCTTATACTTTGGATAAAACCATATTTTAGAAATTCGTTTTCAGGTTATCCTTAAAAATGTGATAATTCAAAATTTCTAAAATCTAATCATGAATAATAAATATATCTCAATTTTAATATAATTTTTTCTAAAAGAGCTTCAAATATGTACGTTAAAATTTGAATGTCTCTTTGTTTAGAAGTGTGTTTTACAACCTTCTTCTAAATTCTCTTGTTTGTGTGTTACTAAAAATGGGGCTATTTGAAAGAAAAAACTTTTTCACGCTTGTTGTAATTTTAAAAATTTTAAGAAATTAGTCGAGCACTTTATATTATTTATAATTCTTGTATAGATTCTTTGTAAGAGTATTTTTGTTTTAATGTGAACAATTCATGTGTTCGAATTTTAAAAATATTAAAGAAATAAATGGAGCACTTTATGTTATTATAAAGCTTTCTTGTATAGACTCTTTACAAGAGTTATCTTGTACCCATGTGAGCAATCAAAATGTTAAATTTAAGTAATGAAGTTCACCGATATATATTTTTTGTTTTAATAGCTGTTTCTCAGATATTATAATTATTTTTATATATTTTATTGATGTTCATAATAAAGCTTTTATATTTTAATAAGTCTATATTTTATTATCATTGTAATATAATTTTTCACGTTAACAAAAGAAATATATAATTCCATATCTAGTAAGCAATGGCACTTGAAAGCATAGAGAAACATTCAGAATTTTGGCTCAAGATTCCGACAATCAATGGATTAAAGAGAAAAAAAAATGCTAGGAAGGAAAATGTGCAGTCGTTTGAAGTCATCATTTATTACTTTTACGTCATATGTTTTGCAGCTGTTTATTCTAACTGAGCAATTCAAATGAGAAAATGTATGCTAGGCCGATTCAAATGCATATGCTTTGAAAATTAAAACATAAATGGAATATTTCTGTTATGCACAGGGCAATAAAAATCATGAATTGACGATCTTAGGAATACTATGAAATAGGTCGTGTATAAATACATAAAAGTCCGTATTTTTTAGTTGTTTAAGCGGATAAACATATAATAATTTACAAGAAGATAAATAATTTCCTGGGATGGTTAAATATTTGCACTAGTTAGCATAATCTTTTGTTGGATCTAGTTACTTCTTACAGCTTACATTTCATATTTCTAATGGAGTTAGTTAATATGACGTTACAATCACTTGATGAACCTAACCGCTCATGATATCTAACAGACGTTGTCTTACTTTTTACAGCGACACTACGTCCTTTTTTCTTTTACATGATGCTCTGTAGTATTCAAAATTAAAGTGGCATGCTTCGAATATGAATTTACTCCATTGCTACTACTTAGTGCATATTTTCGTCTACAGAACCAGTAATTATCTTATAATGATTAATATGTGAACCACTCACAAAGACATAAATAATTAGATTAAAAAGTGCTAGAAAATGAATGCAGATAACTTTGGAAGCGGCAAAAGTAATACTTGTTTTCTGATAACTTTTTTCAATAATTAGAGAGCTATAATTTAAACAAATATTTATTTTCAGTGAATGGAAAAAAATCGCGCAGTCTCGAAAAGGTCATTTTTGTAAGTTTTGATATAATAGTTTCTTTTTAGTAATTAATTTGTGTGAATAAAATATTTGTTGAAGGTAATTATAATCATACCAGTAATTATTCATAATAACCGATCAATGTGATAAATCGATTCATCACTTTAACCGGTTATTATTCATAATAGATTAATTTCACCAACCTTAACATACACACATCGCTTCTGACAGAATCTGAAAATCCAGGTCTTTCTAAGATCGTTGCCATTAAAAGTCGGTGTCATAAAATTACAGTTTTCGTGTTATAAAATAGGATCTGTGGAGTCTGAAACGTTCGTTTTACCATCTCTTGTAATATTAATATAAATTGTAAAGCCATTA
>BGPR01004632.1:8912-43283 GCA_013235015.1 Araneus ventricosus | reverse complement strand
GATTTGTCGCCTGAAAACAGATTACTGCGTTATTTGTGTAAATCAAATTAATGTTGGCTAACATAAAGTTGAATTATTTCAGGGAGGAATGAAGGCTGTTCTATGGACTGATTTGTTTCAGGCGATGCTTATGTTTATTGGAATCTTCGCAGTTCTTATCAAAGGATTTTTGGACATTGGATTCAGCGAGGTTTTCAGAATCGGTTATGAAGGAGGCAGGATTGCTTTGCCAGCGTAGGTTTCATAAATTATCTTTTGCAAATGCAGTTAGTTTTTCGTAATTGATAAATAAAATAATGTTATTCAGAATTAAATTTAAAAAGTTTGCTTTGAGGATTATAAGAGACGTATCGGAATAAACAAAGCTGCCTTTAAGGTATCCGACTGCGTTCAGAAGTCCTTTGTTTAAATAATGACATCTGAAGAAATTTTTTTGCATTTAAAAATGAGGTTTATTCTAAAACTAAATATAGCATACAAAAAAGTTTTATGACTGATATTTTTTTTAATATTTAAGACAAGCCTGAATTTAATTCAGATTTTTTTTGCTTTGACCTTATTTCAAACACTCTTGGTCAAAACTAAATGACCAGAACGGTATATCCTTCAATACATATAATAATCTAAGTATCGCCTAAGGTCTGAACGAAAAGTTTTTAAATATCTCAAAGTTTTTGCAAATTATAAGTGTTTTAGTGTGAAATCACAGAATCTTTTGAAATTTCGGCCTTCCTTGAAAGCTTAAAAGCTGCGTAACTTTACAACGGTTCATCATCACGTTTATGTTTTGTTTCATTCCCACGACAGCATTATAAACAAATTGTATTCCAAATTTCAGGCCGATATTTCAAATAGTATTTTAGTTATCGTGTTTGAAAGAATTTCAAAGATTATGTTTACTAAATTGTTTTCAAAGTATACATTTACAATTTCCACTGAGAAGTAAAAAGGGTTCATATTCAATACTTTCTAATTTTGCAGGTTATTCCTTCTTTTTTTTAAGCTTAATTTATGTGTATGAGTTTTCAATTTTGGGAATTTTGTCTTCTTCATTTTCTTGATTCTAATGAGTCTTTATTTTAATTTACCATTATGCCGGTGTCGGCAGATTTAAATATTTCTTCTGTCAAATAACTTGAATATTCATGTTGACTGATCTGGATATACATTTAGCAATTGTCATAAGAACTTTTTACAAGCTTTTCATGCTTTTATTGTAAGAAATTACAGCATCAATGAAGAATCAAGACATGCAATGATTCAGCATTTTTGAAATTTGCAAAAATGCCTTGAAAAATAAAGAAATTCACAGGGAAAATATTCCAAAATAATATCAAAGGAAACGTTACAAAAATAAACATTAAAATTTGAATAATTTAAGTAAAAACATCGAAAAATGCTTCCTTATCATATTGTTTACAGCTCTATTTTCAGCTGTTAAGTTCCATTAAAATGTCTAATTTCATTTCTAATCATCCTAGAAGTAAAATTAAAACAGTGTTAGTAATTTAAAAGAATAAGATTTCGGATAAAACACTAAAAATTCATGATTTTCTGGCGAAACTGGATTTTCAACGTAGGAGGATATCAGAAACCTAGGGGATAATACATAAATAAGGAAATGAATTGAAGAGTTAGTATGTTTGAGCTATAAAGTCAGCAAAAAGAAAAGAATGGAAATTTAACAACGGATTTTGCATTTATTCTCCTTTTGTTTATAAAAAAGTCCAAAATTTTCGAAAGTAATATTTTCATGTTGTTAAATGAACATAACTTCGTTTACTTCACTGCTTCACAGATTTTCAGCACATATTTTAGCACTCATCCCTAGAAACATCGATACACTAGCATTCATAAACTTAAAAAAATCAGTTCTCTGTACATGAATTTTTAGCAGGTAACACAGGTAATGAGACGGCGGATTATTTCGCAAAATTAGCAACTGAAATTGGTAATGGTTTTAAAATTCCTATTTCTTATTCTTCTCTGCGTAAAAATATAAAACGAGACCTATTAAATAATTGGAACCTCAGTTAGCGAGACTGAAACTGGAAAAAGAGTCCAGGATTTCCTTCCAACTTCTGATCTTGAGCTATTGACTCTTAATAAATATTTGATTTATTTTGTCACAGGACATGGTCCATTTATAGCGTACTTGCATCGTTTTAATATTTCCTCTACTCCATTATATTTGTGTGGTATTATTATCCGTCATTATATTTTTTAATGCAGATTTACAGCGAATTTTAACTTAACAAAGCCCTCAATGGATACTAAAAATAAATGGTTTATGAATGTTGAAAAAATAATGGATCGTTTCTCACAATCAAAAGGTGCTGTGAAATTTCATGGGAAATTTGCAATCAAATTACGGATTGTGGGGGGCTGACTTTGAGTTTTGACTTTTGGGATGTCATGGTTGGATGGTTGGTTCTCGTTTATTGGTCGTTATTTACTGTTTTTTTTATATATATTTTTTCTGTGGTGCTTTAGGTTCCACTTTATGTTTTTAATTTCTGTTATAATTCAATTATAACAAAATATTTTCTTTTCGATTTAGAAGATTGGATGCTTCGGCCAATTACTAATATGCCGTATATTTTTATATTATAAGTTTAGCTTGTATATACTTTTTATTTTCTTGAACCTTGTATTTTGATGTTTTCCATTTTGTGATTTGGTTTTTTTCAAGTTTTATTTTTTTGTCCACCCCCCTTTATTTGGTGCTGCAATTTGTATTTCTCTGATTTTATACCTTTTTTGTGTGTGTGTTGGATTTCTTCTGTTTCTTTGTTTCAATTATGTTATGCGTTTGCTTTTGTTTAAATTAGTGTGAAATCTCTTTATATATTTTTATCTGTAACTTCCACCATTTACTATGCTTGTACTTTATTTTATTTTTATTTCTTTTTTAATTTTTTTTGTGGGCATCACATTTTTATTAATTTATCTTTTGTTCTTTTAATTGGCAACGTTTAAATGCTTAAAATTTAAATATTTGGCCAGAATTTCCCCATGTCTATCTGTCTGCCGGAATGTTCTCCTCCCGCAGAGTCAACCTGCACTCTAAAACATTAAGGTTGATTTGGAACTACTGGGTATTGAATGAATGAAGGCATAGCTACAGGTTCTCTCATCCATATTTTATGAACGTTATAAATAATCAGAAATTCGGAAAACAAAGCGATGGAAGTTTCATAAAAATTTTATTATCAACTTTTTTGTTTATTGGGCTCCGAAGATTTCCTTCGTTGGCCGCATACGGTCCCCGAAAACGAGTTTGAGTGAGAACAAGGGCAGTCAAATGGAAAATTTTAATTGCAAGAATTTTATGTAAAAACTTAATTTCTTATTGAGTCAAGATCGTTAAAAAAAGCTCTAATGGCCTCTGTATAAGGCTCTTCTCAGCTTAATTCTATCGCATAAATGTTTTAAAAAATTAATCACTTTTCGAATGAGCAGAATTCGATATTTCATATTTACACCCATTAAAGCAATTTAATTCGTTCTAGGTAATGCACAATTTAGATTTGGAACTAATGTCAAAATATATTAACAGTCTTTACAATAATATTCAAAGATTTATATATAAGGAGCTTCCTAAGATACTTCAAGTAAATACGTATTTCATTCATTTAAATTTGCGCGTGTTTCCATATTTCTGAAAAAACTGTTTCTGAATTAATGCAGTAGTATGTTCAGATTTCAAATCTATTTTCTTTTTCCAGATTTAGTCTTAGCCTAACTGAGAGATACACTGTTTGGAATGTCCTGCTTCTAGGCTGTATTTACTCGTTAATGAACTTTGGTGCGAATCAGGTTCAGATTCAGAGATTGCTGACATTGAAAAATATTTCTCGTTCTCGAATGTAAGATGTATTTTGTTGAAAATTATAAAGCATGGATGTATTTAAAGTAATGATCGTATAATTAATATTTATGAAAAATAGTTTGTTATCTATGACATGAATGTGAAATATAGGTGTAATATGTGCAATGGTATATATTAATCTAAAGAGAATAAAGAACGAAAGTTAAATTTAAACGATAATTCAAGCTTAATTTATGATAAATGGGTTTCACGAAATTAATCATTGATTTTCGTTCGTATTTGCCTTACTGTTTTACGTTTTAATACAGTAGCTGCCGCTTAATGTGATCACTTAGGGACTTAAGAATTTTGATAACATTAACTGATTAATAAGAACAACCGAACTGGGAACATAAACTTTATTTTTATCACATCAAGGAAAAAAGACTTACCTCAGAGCTATCTAAAATTTATTTCAAAAATAATAAAAGAATTCATTAATTGTCACTTGTCGACAATTATTCCTTAACAGTTCACTTACATATTGTTCATACTCGTACTGATTTTAAAAATTTATTGAACAATTCTTTTCGTCGCGTTTCAACATTTCGGCGTTCGTTGGAGTTTTTTTAACACATTCGTCCCCGTAGGGATCATCAAAATTTATTGCTTGATCTTGCTCATAAAGAGGTTGGAAATTTTCAAGTCTGTCAGTGTGGCAGATACCGGAATGTCCTCGTCAATTGACATCCACTCTTGATAATCTTCCCTTTAGCATACCTTCAAGGCGTTCAATGACAATTCGAAGCTTTCCATCTAATGTTTCAGAGAAGCCTCTGTGGGAGAAGAAGTAGTTTCTTACCGTGTCGCCCGGTAGTGAAGGACCCCGAAATTCTTGGCATTCTGTCTGATGTCAATGGTAGAAATGACACCCAGATGTTTCCTTACAAGTGGAGCGAGAAATTCCATGAACGTCAATTGCTATTCCTGGTTGAAAATGAAGGATCGGTCAATTTTCTACTTCAAAACTGATAACATTAAACAATGTAGTGTTCACACTGAACGAATATTTTTGTGTACATTTAAATACGTCTGTTCGGGACCAGAATTTTTTGATAATATAAAGCATATGATAAAATTAACCGCTATCACATTAAGTGACGTCCACTGTATCAGATTCTATTTTAAGCAATTTTAAATTTGTAACAGGTTTGTGAAGTAAATATTACTTCAGGGGAGCTGGAATCTTAAGTCCGTTAACCCTAACACTTACTTCGATGTAACTTTTCTCAAAATCATGATAGATTCATGTTTGAAAATTTTTATACAAGTAAAGAGCATCTTTCTCATTATACTGAAATGATTTTTAAAAAATTTAAAAATTTATTTTTTACAAATTTTTTTGTGTCAAAATAGGGTAAAATTTCACTATGTCTAATGAAATATTTTGTAAATTTATAAAATTAAAAATTAAACAAAAGCTCATTTCAGTATAATGAAAAAGGCGTACTTTACTTCTATAAAAACTTTCAAACATGTATCTATAACAGATTTTGAGAAAAGGTACATCGAAAGTGCCAATTTCACCTTTTTTTCTTCTGACACAAAAAAAAATTGTGGAAAATAAGTTTTTGATTTTTAAAAAAATTCATTTCAGTATAATGAGAAAGATGTAATTTACTTGTTTAAAAAATTTCAAACATGAATCTATAACAGATTTTGAGAAAAAGGTACATCGAAGTAACAGGGTTAGGGTTAACGAACTTAGGATTCCAACTCCCCTTCATAGATTGCAGCTATATTTTGAGATGAATTATTTTCTTGATCAATTATCGTAAACGATACTACCTTTATAGAATAAGAAGTTTCGGAATCTCTACTTTATATCAGATTTATATCTTTGTGTGAACACTTTACGGACGCTTTTTTACTTTCTCGTATTTAAAGTATACAATCAGAAAGTATTGTAATCGTCAAAAAATTCTACCTCGAGATTTTGATGAATATCCACATTTTTTATCTCTTTGAATCCGCAAAACCCAATTTTGGAATTAAGCCTGTCTTTTTTTAAAACAATAGCTCAAAAACGGTTTGAACTAAATGAAAGAATTCAGCATGTGGTCTTTACACCAAATTTGTAGAATTTAACAAATTTTGGACGAAATCCGCTCACGGAATGTTTGTTTGCTTGCCTGTAAGTGTTCATGTGGACATGATAACACAACATATTAAATAGCTAGATGGATAAGATAAGGTACACAGTTTTACCATCAAAATTGTAGATCTCTATCAAAGTTTGTAACAAATCAGTCAAAGGATTGACTGTCTGTCGATCTGTATATTCGCGTGCATATGAACGCGATAAATCTAACTCACAGTGACATAGATAAATTAAATTTGGAATGTGGTCTTTTAACACTAATTATAGATATGATAAAATTTTGGTTTCAATTGGCAAAAAAAGGCATGATCGGTTTTTTCATCTCACAATGATGCACAAAACATGCCAGATTGTGTATTGGCGCCTTCTTGGTGTTTTTCACACCCGCTTGTATTGTTTCCTTTTCCCATTTACACGGTCTCCGAGGGCAATATAAATCTGAGTATTCGTGGCATCCAAGCCTTGCCAAAGGTCGGCAATTTTTATGTGATGGGTGAGGATGACACTTTTGTAAGGGAGTATACGAGAAAGTTTAACGGATACCTCTCCCGTTGATCATTTATTGAAGAAATGTATCTAGTCCCAGGTGTAGGTTTCTAGATTTTATGAGTTTTCAAGCTCATGGATATAAAAGCTATTTTTTAAAAATTCTAGCAGAGATAACTTCTTTTCTCTGTTTCCAAGCGGAATAGTTTCGAAAACAGGAAATTTGTTTCCTTTTCAGTTATCACACTATTCAATATTATTATAAATACTGTCATGGCCAATGGGCTCTGGTCAACGTCCAACGACAAGTAGATTCAAGTAGTTTGGAACTGGGGATATCTCAAGGAATTTGGTATGTTTTTTTCTAATTGAGATGCACATAAGTTCGGTTTCAGTATGTTCAGGTAGTTCAGTAGAATAGGACGTTAAAATTAGATGTTTAGTGTTAAGAAGCTGTCTACATCTCCGGGTAGCAATAGTTCTTACAAGGGTTTCTTTCTGGCTTTTTAACCCTTCAGTAATATTTTCATTTGGTAACTGAATTATTCGCCGTAGTAGAAGAATCTCGTGTAAGAGTTCAGTGTTTCATGGGGAGTTAACTATAATCAAGATCGTCAACAGACAGGCACTCAACACGCTAACGGATTTAATCTAAATTTTAACACAGGTCTAAATGATAGAGAAAATCACATACTGAATTTTATTCATCTAGCGTATTGTGTTTTTGAGTTCTTACGTTCACATAAATGTGAATACAGACACCAAAAGAGTGTCAAACAGTAGACGGATATGGTCCAAAATTCTTTGCAGATCTATATTTTTAATAATAAAACCAATCTTCAAATTTTATCCATCTAGATCGATGAATTTTGAGCTATCATGTTTACACACAGACAAACCGAGGAACAGACATTTTTGGATTCAGGGAAGTCTAAAACGTAGAGATTTATTAAAATATTGGAGTAGAATTTTTTTTGTCCAATACTGTAGATTCGCTTCCTTTATTCATATACGAGAAATTGGAACTTATGAAGTGTATTAAAGGTATCGAATTGCTTTCGCCATGGACAATTTTAAATCATAATAATAGTTTTTTATATTAATTTTAAACAAAATACAGTAAAGCTCCATTTATACGTCGTTTACACTTATATGTAGTCTTATCACAATCCCAATTTTAACCGTAACCATTGTAAAGGTAAAGTACTTCCTTTATACGATGCAAAGGAAGCAAAGCTTCGGTTATACATCTTTTTCCACCACTCTAGAATTCGTTAATTTTCTCCCTCAGTGATTCTTTCTCCGTTCCTATTAAGTGGGAAACATTTACTAGGAATCAGGGGTGATAATATATCTTTCCTCCCTGTAATTTTCAAACGAAGGCCTATCTGCATGCACATAAATCGTATAAAATAAGGACGTATAATTAGGTATGTAATAGGAGTATTAGTTTCCTCACTTTTACGATAATTTTTAATATTAAAATTTATTAATTGTTTTCGAACTATGTAATAATATATGTACTAGAATTATCTTAAAAAACTTTATTACTTTTAATTAAATTTGCATTAGTAGCATTAAATTTGTAATAATCAAATTTATTTATTAAAGGTTATTCAGTTCCTTGAAAGTTATTATCAAAGTTATTCAGTTCCTTGAAAGACGTATAAATGGTTCTTTACTGTATATTCATTTAAATAATACGAAAGTTTCGATTTTCATTTGAAAAAATGTACCATTTATACATTTATTTTAAATAATAAATAAATGTATAAATATTTATAAATAATATTAAATATTTTAAATAATTTATTTTAATAATTTATAGATTTTTAAAAATTTTAAATACCCATTTTCAGGACACTCTATTTGAGCATTCCCCTCAACATTTTGTTTTACGGTCTGACCTGTGTCGTTGGCCTTGTGATTTATGCGCGTTTCTACAGATGCGATCCTCTTACAGCTCCTAACAAGCCCATATCTGTTGCAGATCAGGTACAACATATTTTCAATTTAATATACTACACGAAAGTTATTTTATGAATGGTTCATTAGCAATTATTATGTTAAATACTTTCACATTGCAAGTCTTGTTGTAATTTCTCAAAAAATTATTTTGCCAAACTGTCGTTTCATATTGTTGCAGACTGCGTTTGTACCATTCTACTGAAAACAAATAAATATTAAATTGTATATTAGATTTAATTTCTTACCTAAGCTAACATATTTCAAAATTTGTAATTGTATATCCCTCAATCTATTAACCTTGATCTTCACATGAATTTATTCGTTATAAATTCCTTATAAGATACTGTAACGAAATTGTCTTCAGTCTTATATTTCAAATACTGAGCTCATTACAACTTTATCATTTATTTTTAGATGTTTTGTTTCTCGAGGCGAAGACTGCGTGCGTCCTCTTTTTGTAAATAGCCAATCGACTTCTTTTTTGTAAATAGCCAATTAAATTATTTTTGATATAAATAATGGCTGTTATTTTAGTCTGATGCTACAATACGTAGTTTTGATTTGGTTTTTTTTTTTTCTTCTGACAAAAGTGGTGACATGAAACAACTACTTTAGAAAAGTACAATGATTCATGTAGGAGAAAGTACAGATTTGAAATAATCATTTTAATAGTTTTTGGAAAATAAAATTAATACATCATTAGGTTTGTATAGCAGTGGACCTTTTAAATAATAACTTGAGTGATAGGGCCTGCTCTTATGGGAACTATGATTACTTCTTATTCACCTTAGTTCAATTATGATGACATTACTTAACAATTTAACAAATTTTTCTTTTTAGTTTTATATTAGTTTCATGTCATTAAAAATGTATCCTTAGAATATGTTAGCATAACATTTATTCTCAATATTTTACTATAAGAGTTCTTTTTAAGTTCAATGCTATCATTGATGGTTGTATGGCTTTTTTGCAATACAGCCCTGAAAGATAAAACGACACTACTACAAAAATAGAAAAATTGTTCATCGAAAGATAATTAAGAACGATAAAAGAATCAGTAACGGACTTAAAAAAAGATTTTCTGTAAAGTTCTCTCAAATGCTGCTTTGAATTCTAAAGGCAATCTATTGTTGTTACACTAATTTTACTTGACCATTCGGGTATTTCATAGACCAAGGAATTACTCAAATTAGTATTATCATTTGTATTGATACACATGGGAACAACTTAGATCACCATGATGAGAAACTGTCATATAAGTAAGCAATTTTTCTGTTCATTTGTTGTTACAATAATGGTGTTGTGGCTGATGAACGGTATCAACACGATGTCGGGATGATACCTTGCTCTCGTAATTAAGTCTGTTTTGCGTGGTTAACAATTTTCATATTGTTATCTTCGGCAATTCGGCCATTCAGTCATTCTGCAAGCCAATGCTGTCATAAAGTTACTCATTTATAAATTATATTGACGTACCCAAAAACTCATAATGCACTTTTGTCAAGGTATAGTTATACAATTCATTAAAATACATTGAAACTTAATCCCAACAACAGACGGATATAAGTCTAATGCACATCGTTAATAATATAATAATATTTTAATAAAACCAAATAAAAGCTTTTGTAAGGTATTTTCAATATTAATTATTTAGATTCCCAATTATCCCAATTAGTTAACATCATTTATATTACCAAGTGTATATTTGTTACTGTGAAAGACCGGAACTGGAGAATGTCGACTTTCACCGGTGAAAGTCGACATTCTCCAAATGTGAATGCTGACATTCACCGGTGAAAGTCGACATTCTCCAAATTTCGGTCTTTCACGGTAACATATTCATATGGAAGAAAAAGTTATTCAAAATATTTCCTGTCCGAAGACACAAAATTCGTCTATTTGCGAGGCAATAAATGGATTTTCGTGTAAGAAAAATTGTTTGTTTTAAACAAATTCGGTCATTAAGCAAAGTTTAGACTTTTGCATATGAACAGGGCAGAATCACTTGGAGAATATGGTGACTTTCGCAACACATCCCATCAAAGTTTCTCTTCGGTTTCCTTGACCGCTCTTGCAACACCTAGCTGAATATAGTCATGATAGAAAACAGCCTGTCCTGTTTTCTGGCATATCTTGGACTTTTTTGCTTCAATAATTCGATTATATCTATTGATTGCAACATTCAACATGGATGGTCTGAGGAAGTTGCAATAGTTCTCAGTAGATTAAGCCTTTTTGATTTCACAGATTTACAACATAACTTTACTGCTACGAATGTTCTGTTTCAGTATTGATGACCCTGGTTCCTTTGGGTGCAGTATTCTTTTCAGTCGTTTAAGTTTGTCGTAATGAATTCATTTTCTATGAGAGTCCAATGCAAGAAAACCTTCCAAAGTAACAGTTCATATTGCTATCAACGCTCCATGACATTTTCTTTCAGTTCATATGGGATACAATTTACATACTGTATGTAGACGTTGCAAAATGTATAGTTTGGGAACATTTGATACAGTAGCCAATTCTGGGCAAGTTTCGGGAGGACCTTCATCCAGTAAAGCTCCCAGTTCTACAACTTCGCATTTTTGTGAGATGTCGATTTCCATGTTGTTTAGAACTTTGGCTTTTGTTGTTGCTTTTCTGCATGCAGTGTAATTCAGTTTAGTTGTGATTTGCCTGCCTTAGTAATATTAGTATTTAGAGTAAGTAGCATTTGTAATTTGATGTAATGTTTTTTTTTTGTTTTGTTGTTATTTTGTATTTCCGCCGTTAGGTCAGTGCGCCTTACACCCTCTGGGTAGGCTGTGCCGGCGTGGGCAAATAAATAAATAATATATCTTTCGTTTGCTCACTGAAAACATTCTTTGGAAATTGTATTCAATGAAACATACTCACTGTGAACTTCCAACAGCATAATCATATTTATAATTCCAATATTTTAAAGTGCAGAAATTATCACCTGAGTAATATCTTATCTTATCATATAATTATATATTCAAAACACAGCATTAAAGGTTTTTGCTTTTTGAAATCAAGATATCCTAACTTATATACTTCCCAGTCAGGAAGTATAGACAATCTGAGTAAGTAAATAAAGAATTCGTGGGTATATTTTGATAGTGGTCAATAGATGAATAAATTGTAGACAGAAATTTCAATTCGATGATTTGATAATTTGCTCTTGATGAAAAATTTGATAAATTTCACATTTTAATAAGTTTTTAAATTATGACATAAGTGAGAAACCTTTACAGATAAAATTGCATGTCCTCTGATAAGCTGAATGTTTCTGTATTATTTTTTTGCTTTGTTCATTTTCTTTTATTTTTCTTTTTCAGCTTATGCCTTTCTATATGATAAAGGTCCTCGGATCTTCTCCTGGATTGCCTGGTCTTTGCATTTGTGGAGTTTTCGGTGCTGCTCTCAGCACCGTGTCATCAGCTATGAACTCTCTTTCCGCTGTCACCATGCAAGATCTCGTCAGGCTTTTCCTAGAATCCAGAAGATACTCAGAAAAGACAATGACCCTCACTGCGAAGGCATTAAGTTGGTGAAATCACATGTTTTTTTTTTATAATAAGTTTAAATTTATTTCAAACATATCTCATTAACTCTTTAATTTGTAGTTAAAATAGTCAATACTCAGACTACTCAAGTTGAGATTGTATAGAAATGTTTGTATGAATAGTCGAGTCAAAGACGAAATACGTAAAATGTTTCCTTTGACCATAGTTAAGATTTTGTATTTGGAAACCTTTTGAAACTTAGCATTTACCTGAAATACATTTTGTAGAGAGGATGATTTAGGACCAATGAGATAAACTTGCAGAAGGAGTAGGTGGGACAAAAACGATTGGGAATTACATGGTATTGCTGGGTCGGAAATGCTTTCTTCATGCGATAAATGGCGTTCTATAGTATTGTACTGCAGTCCCTAACCCTTTTTCTGTTGATGTTTATTCGGCATTTTTGGAGACAACCTCGTTTAGGTGGTAGGGACTTGATATTTAAATAGCAAGGCTTGTGGAAATTTTCCAACATGTTCATGTTCCTCAGTTGCTGCGCCACTCTTTGTAGTTCTGGAGTGATGAGACCCTCACTTATTTCAGCAGTTAAGTTTGGCAACTAAACTTTACACTTGAGCAGCACTGGATAGGGCTTAATGGTCAATGGCCTGTTAGATCACCGGACCCATAATGCCGTGACTTCGTCTTGTTTGGTCATATGGAAGCACAAGTGCATGATATTCCCCATCGAATAAATTGAGGATTTTTTCTCTCTAGCTAAATGTATCTCTGTAGCTTCTGTAGTTAGGAAAGGCAGGCTTAGAAAGGCTTTAGGAAAGTCAGAAGCCCTCCATAAGTTACGAATTCCATGCAGCTCCGATGTCAAACCTTTATAAAAGCCTGTGATCTAATTTAGAAAATCTTCTGCATCTTTTCTGCTTTTTGCCAATATAAAAATTATGATTAAAATGCTGTGTAATATTTGTTGTTTAATGACCTGTCCATTTCTCACTTCTTTTTGCCTTAGCTCACGAAAGAAAAAGCATTTCCGACCCTGCAATGCTATGTAAATCCACATCGTTTTTGTGTCCACTACCCCTCTCGTAAGTTTGTCGCCCTTTTGTTGAACCACCCAGTAGATACTATATGAGCTTTGCCTCCCTGTGCATGTACGATGGTCCAACTACCTACTCACCCTTCTTTTAGAATGACAGTATCTGAAGTATATTTCACCTGGAAGGATTGAAAACTTTTTCAGGGAGTTTATTGACCAAAATACGAAGGCTCTTCGAACTTTATGTCAAAAATATACCTTACTAAACTTCTATATTCGTGATTACTTTTCTATTGCAAATAAAAAATCGCATTACATATATTTACGAATAAATTGTTTTGCCATCTCTAATGTGCGTACAAATAGGAATAAAGAATAGCTTGATGAAGCATTTATTAATGAAAAAAATGAATTTAGCTCCATTTGTTTATTTCATACATTTTTGTGAAATAATAACAGTCAAGGTGGATTCCTGAATTGTTTTCATTTACTAACAATGAAATATCTGGAAGGAGGCCATACGTTATCGTTTTTCTATCGACAACGAAATCATCTGTGTGCACCTATTAGGCTTCAGGAAACAATGTTTGAACTTATATTCTTTCTAATATTTATTAAATCTTTCCATTTATTCAACTGAAAAAATATTGAATCCAAACTAATGAATTCTTTTTTCTCGTTTAGCTCTTTTCTATGGCGTGCTTTGTATCCTGATGACAGTTTTAGCAGCCGCCTTTGGAAACTTAATTCAGGCGTCCATAATTGTCTGGAGAATGTGTGGAGGTCCAGTTCTCGCCGTCTTTCTTCTGGGGATGCTCACTACTAGGACCAATGAAAAAGTAATCTAATTTTTAGCACCAAAACCTATTATTTGTCAATGGGCCAACTTATTTAATCGACCAGAGCTCACGCATCGGTCATTCACATCTTACTCATGGATAAATGATGTTTAGTAAGTCACCATCAATCTGCAGTTCTCACACTGAAATTGATAGTACCACTCATGAAAGTTCTCTTAAGTCTTTTTATTTCACAGTATTTGATTGCCTTTTTCTTATTGAAGAGAAATCGCAAATAAATTATGTATTTGAAAGACACTGGTGTTTTTAGTTAGATCTAATTTATTATTTTAATTTGTTGGTCTAAAGCAAGCAATTTTTACGACACTGTTTCAAATTGCAGAATTAGAATAAACCTGGTTTTGGTACAACATATATTAAATAAGGATCTTCCGCAGGGAAGATTACATCACTTACACACAAAAGAATAACAAAGCATAAAATGATTTTAAATCGTATTTATACTAATCTTTCTTTTTGAGGTCTAGCGATTTCTTAGACATACATGACGTCTTCATGCAGAAATTTGTATCGCATGGTATCAGGAGAAAATACTCTTTCAATGGTACATAATTCAATGGCATTGTTTCTATCAAGCTCCAGAGCTGATTGATTGGTTGATTTTTAATGAGACCTCAACCATATATGTCAAAGCTTCCACAAACTCACTTCAGATTAAAGTAAAGATTCACACACACGCACTCACACAGAGAGAGAGAGAGAGAGACACACACGCACAGAGAGAGAGAGACACACACACACAGACACACACAAATATGAACTCCACTGTATACCCTCGAGCCCTCGAGATTGGAACCCAAAGGGTTGCCTGTCAGTTGAATGGGTATACGCGGAAGGAAGTGCATACCGTGCTCCCGAAGTGAGACATGATTAACCTTGCATCTGTTCTTGCTTCCGTTAGATTGTTGACCCCCATGCGATGTGTTCATAAGAAACAGAGCACAGAGACTTTCTTGAATGAGTGTAGTTGTACACATGCCGGCCATAAGGGGTAGATAAACAACAGCCGTAATTCTACAGTTGAAGGAACAAAAAATGTATTGGAACGAAACATTTTATTGTTAAATAAGGCAATCATATGACTTGGTCTATATTTAAACTTAATTGCTACCCGTGTTCAGATGTCTTTCACAACGAGACAATACATTTTGTTTCCTCGTACCGAAAAGCGTTACCGTCGGTGATAATAACCATGTGGTAGCAGCGTGTTTCACAACATCGTCATTCTGGAACCTCTTGCCAGAAAGGAAATCATTAATTCGGAAAAAGAGATGAAAATCAAAGTGGGCGTGGTCTGAGTTGTAAGGGGGGTGGTTGAGGGAATATTTCTCAACCAAGGTTTGTAAAGAGTAGCCGTATGGGTAAGAACATTGTCGTGCATCAAAACACCTCATCATTTATTTTGAAATTGTGTGCCTCACCATTGACGCACTTATGATTTGAGCATCGTGCCGAAAACAAATTTGAGGTCGAATAGCAGACATGGCACATTCAGCGAATTAAAAAAAGGTATTACCAAACGCAGTATACAAACGGCGGGTATATCGATTTTCTTAAACATTATCGTAATCCACTATGAAACATCTTCATTTCTGTCTTCCCTAACAATGATGTCTCTGTCTTATACATGGTTCAAACTATTGGTCGATATCAGCACTTCTGCGGTGGAGATTGCTAACGGAATTTATTTTCTATACTGTCCATGCAAAAATTATTTGTTTAGCTTGTTCCGTATTGTGTTCTTTTTTCATTTCAGGGGGCATTAATTGGACTTCTGTCTAGCCTGTGTATGACAGCGTGGATTAGTTTCGGAACATCAGCCAGTGGAGTTCGCCCAAAGATTTTACCACTCTCTGTAGAAGGCTGTCAAGTAAATTCAACTTTATTCAGTCAAATATCATCACCCATTCTTGGTTCCACTGTGATGTCAATACTTCCAGAAACTTCGACGCTCAGAATAACTTCTGTTCCTAAAATCAACACTGAATCTCCGTAATTTTCATAAAATTTCTGTATTTAAGTAGAGTTATACTTGTAGATTAGAGGTTTATTTTCATATGCAAACATATGTCTGTATATTACTTCCGACTTTATTAACAGTGAAAACTTGTCATACAAAAAAGGAACTCTGTTTTGTTCGGACCTATTTTTTGCTACAAGCAAACACAGAATTCTTTCACATTGATATATACTGTTACAGTATCGCCAAAGTCACTTAATAATATCATTATAATTGAGGAAATTTTATTATTGCCTACTTTTCACGGGTTGGCTGTAGCATCCTTTCTGTATTTTGAACAACGCAATGACCTTTGCGGTGTTCAAAACGTTACGCAACCAAATTTCACTTATATGGGGTTCGCGTGTGCAGCAAAACTTTTAAGTGACCGAAATTTATATCTTTCTTCAAATAGTGAAGAGAAGGCTGCCACTATTATAGGGCTGCTTACCATTAAAATAATCCCTTTTTTATGTAGTTAGTAATATACCACGTGACTTAAAAAGGCAAACCTGTTACTATTTTATTGCAAAAGAATTATCTTTTTTTAAACTGTCGATTTGTTTGATATTAAACACTTAACAAAAAATTCCAAGTAATCATCATTTTATTTCCAAAAATTATACACAAATGGTTTGCTTTCCAGTTCTATTGCAAGTTTCTGAAAGAGGATGCATATATATATTGAAAGAGAATATTTTATATAAAAAATGCTTGAAACAGAAGGATTAGTGTTTCAATGTTTACTTATTTATTAAACTAAGCCTAAGTAGATCCTATGAAAGAAAAAGATTAAAACTTAATCCAAATGTTTCATGTCTAGGTACGTTTTCCCTCTGTACAAGATATCTTACATGTGGTACGGACCACTCGGCTTGTTAGTTGGACTCATAGTTGGGTACATTTCCAGTATTATCATCAGTCGTATTACAGGTAAGTTTGATGAGAGCAAATTATTACTTCACAGAATTACAGAATTCTTTTTTACAAGCTTCTTCACATTAGAATTATGCTATTATTTTGCTATTTTTTTCCTTAAAATGATTAGAATTCTACAATTAAAGCTTGGTTTTCGATTAGCAATAAGGTAAGCGAGGGAGACAAAAGATTTTATTCGTCATACGAAGTTGTGTTCATTTTGAAGCAGAGCGAGGACTATTGATGAAGAATCTCGTAATTTTGAACCATGGTTATATGAGGAAGAAGATACCCTGACCAAACCTCTTCAAATTTCAACGTAAATGTAAGAGAAAGACATTTGATTCGCTGTGAATTTCAACAAGCGTATCTTCAGTGTATTTGAAAGTCGAAGAGAAGTAAGCAATGAATCTCTGGTTGTGTTTTAGAGTAAGTTTATAGGCTAATTTTCATTTTTTGTAATTATGGAAAATAGAGAGTTTTCTCAATATCTTGATATCACAGGCAGGCTTACACACGGAAAGAATCACATAATGAAATAGACAAAATCCGAAAGGCTCAGAAATAAAAAGAAAAATACTAAATTGGCTCTTTCAAATTCCATTGTTATATTATTACATTCATTTTTATTTATTGTTATATTATTACATTCACTTTTGTTGATTGTTATATATTACATTCATTTTTGTTCATTGTTAATGTTACATTCCGACATTATGCATTACGAAGAAATGTCTAATAATTATATCATTGAGAAAATGTTTTAATATAAGTGTATTTACTTAACTTTTTTCATATTCTGTGGAATAGGTGAATATCCTAATGTTGCAGAAGAATTCCTAAGTCCTGTATTAACCCAGTTTTCTGGAAAGAAAAATGGTTTTAAAGAAAAAGAATTGGAAATTCCAGTAATGGTTATATATCTTTTATCCTTTGTTAAAATTATTCATTTATTTCTGAACAAAAAGAACAAAGTCAGTTATGAGTGTGTATAATGCAGAAAGATAAAAAAAATTGCATAAAAACGAAAAAAAAAATGCGAAATTCGAAAAAAGAAAATTGAACAAATTTCCGATTCGTATATAAATTGAATCAGCAAGAAAAAGGCGAAATAATAGTAACACACACCCATGCATATCTGTTTATTATTCTTGTACGTTTAGCTTTATTATAAGTATTATTCAGGTATAGAAGAACATAAAATGTGTAGATTATGCAACAGGGTGGACAGAAGAAACTCTTTTTTTCAAAATTTAAAAACACTGTGAAAGAGTTATCATTCCTTACCAGGAGTTCAATGCAATTTTTTTTAGATTTTTTGATCAAAGCTTTGAAGTGCCGCAAGTGGCATAAAGTTTTAATTTCGAGAGGGTAGGTAACAAACGACACGTGACATAAAAAGACCTCTAGTAGGAAAAAAAAATCAACGAATATAATAGGTAGAAACGCGTCAAATATAAGGAGTTTGTACGTTTTCAAGCGTTGTGAATGGTTAAACAGGAAGCTTTTGAAGACTAATTTAGTTGAAATTAAGAGATTTAGGCCTCATTGAATATAATGAGCATCAGCATCCGCAACATACAATGCCGCCCTCGCTATTTGACGTACAAAATGTGCAATTCTTCATTTATATTGCTTTCACAATCGAATCAATATAACCCAATACTTTCTAAAAAGAGGTGACTGTGAGCAAAAACCATACAACCTTAGTATATAAGCTGAAAATTTATTTTTTTTATAAATGTGATGGAAATAAATTATATTAGACTCGAATAAAATAACAATTAAATCTATACTAAATTGTCGATCAGTGTTAATATAGATTTAATTCTTAACTCTTAATTAATTCATATGCAATAACTAGTCATTTTTATTACTTGCTCGGTTCCTAATCACATGAAAATTGAGTCTGTTGCTTCGATTTGAAGGAAATATTCTTCAGTGTTGGGTTGTTCGAATTTCGTAAATATTTGCCGTCTAGGTTTCGAAATATTTGAAAACTGGTAATTATAATATTAATTTAATTTAAATGAAAAATCATATTAAAATTCTAAATTATAAATTAACAAAGGTTTGGAGATTATACTTATTTTGTATTAAGTTTCTAAGCGAGGATCTATTGGTGTAGATCCAGCTGTTGAAACGTCACAAATCCGTTTTAATGATCTGAAATTTATTCTGAGTTTGAATTCGCTTCTTGTAACTCTCATATTAAATAATTCCAAGTAAGAAAGATGTTACTAATTATTTAATATTAATTCTTAATTCTCCAGATAATCGAATTTAGTTCAAAAATGGATAAATTTTAGACACTTTTTTGAGTCATTACCTGTAGCAAATCGTTTCCAATGTAAATAACGTTGATTGATATTTAATGTTATGGTAATACTGACCAACAACCAATAATAATCTGGTCTCTTTCAGGGACAAGATGAAGCTGAACACTTAACCAATGAAACATCAATCCATAACTCAACAGTTTAATGTATAAACGAATGAATGGCTTTCATCACCAGTTCATAAAAAATAAATAAACATTATTTTTTACATTTTATCTTCACGTATTTTAAGAAAGAAAAGGAAACATAAGAAAACGAAAAATGATATGTATATGTATTCAACTCTCAACTCTATATTGACATAAATTCGTAGGAATTATGCGTTTGATTCAGTGACCACTTGGAATAACTAAACGAATTATAATTGGAATTCTTCAAATTTTGCATTGAGTTTTTAAAAATAACTTATACTAAAATTTTATATGTATATATATAAACCAAAATATAACTTGTTGTATATGGACATACAAAAACACCGTAAACAAGACATATCAAAATGCAATTCATAAACTAAATATTTATTAATTAAACAAGATAACCAAATCTAAAATAAAATCTAAAACACTGAAAATATTATAGATACTAAGAACAGAAGGTAAGTTTAAAAATTTAAATGGTAACTGTAAATGAACTCTATTGCTATCAAAACTATTGAAAAAAGGCAATCCAAATATATGGAGCTTTCAACAATTAAATTAGTAGCTTGTCTGTGTTCAAGTTTAGCCAGGTTAAATCAATTTTTCTGTACAAACCATCCCTGTTACTGAAGTTGTTGAAAAAACAGAAAGGGTAATTTACCCTAAAATGAAAGAATTTAGAATGAAAAATCATACATTAACACTAACAAAATATCATCGTTATATGGAAAGTACAAAAATTAAATCTATGAATTACATCAATGTATTGAACTACTATACTGCACTGAAAACAATAAATTTATCATTCAATAAAATATCCATACTTATTCACTAAGAATTATAGAATCAGTGTTTTTACTTATCCTTTACTTGTAATTTACATTTTAATATAATCTACCGCTTAGCTTGACTTCACAGATTGCCAAAGCTAGATTTCTAACTATGATTCAACTTAAATTAACAAAGTAATTTAATTTATTTTAATATTAAAGAATTAGTATGATTCCTGTATTAAAAATCTGAAAACCTGTTAAATTATGTAATCAATTAATAATCTAAATTTTTATTAAATAAATTAAAGTATTTGAACATTAATAATCCAATCTTGTTTTTAGGAGTTTTTCAATTTATAAATCCTGGCGCCATCTATGTAGTAATTCAGAAAAAACTAAAAATTAAATTAAAATAATGTCACCTTATCAATCATACAAATGAAATAAAAAAGATAGTTAGATTATATACTAATATGTTAATACTAGTTAGATTATTACTACTATGAAAAAGACAACCCGGAATTGGAATTCCAACAATCAAATGCCAATCGATCTTGGGAATCGATTTTGTCACATTAATTCGAATTTGTGGCGCCAACCCTCTCCTAAAGCCAATTGTTGGAAAAAGCAAAAAGTATAAAATAAAATAAATCTCCAAAATCTTCCAAGATAAGAAACGAGAAAATATATAACTTACTGCATACCAATTCATAGTCTTAAATATTGTAATAA
Organism: Araneus ventricosus; assembly: GCA_013235015.1. NCBI lineage: Eukaryota > Metazoa > Arthropoda > Arachnida > Araneae > Araneidae > Araneus > Araneus ventricosus. Next base: position 22,542 of record BGPR01004632.1, on the reverse strand, counting down.
CATGAGCGTTATCCGAAAGACAGTTCCGCATTCAAAGTGAAAATATTATTTCTAAATTAGGCTATTAATACAATACTAAACATCATTAAAAAATTTAACTACAAATTTAAATTAAACCATTATAATAATATATATTATTTTGGAAATGTACTTAAAAATAAAAAAGATGCAGTTTTATACTTAATCTAGTGGCGCCATCTACCTACGTAGTGAAATACTAGTATCTTTGTGAATTCCATTATATATGATCACATCAAAATAAATCTAAAAGACTATTAATTGAAAGGTGTCAAAAATTTTTTATTAACATACGCAAACATGAAATTTATAGAATATCCATATCTCAAAGCATTTTCAATAAATGTATCAACATATGACCTCTGTTTATTTCTGTTTGTGACTAAAATAGTGCTTCTATGAATATAATTCAGGTCTATATTTCTATAAATTTGAATACTGATATTACTGTTCCAAAAAGGTAGCCTATTTTTATTGAACTGATAAGTGTTTCCTTTATCATAAATGCTTAATTTATTATCAACTATTTTAATTTCAAATCTAGAAAATCTGCAGATGAAAAACCCTCATTATTTTTTAGTAATATCAAATACTCTAGATAAAAGTCAATATGTGGTGTGTATTCTACTTTTGAACATATTAATAAATCATCAATATACATATACGTGATATAAGAATTATTGTAAATATTTTCTTTTTCATAATAGTGTATGTATATGCATATATATTTAAATATATAAATTAGCAATTTACACAAACATGCATTTATATATATATTTGCAATATATATAGATATTAAGATAAAATTACCCTTTCCATAATCACACATTCAAGGTTGAAAGGAAAATTTGACTAAAAACTATTAATACTTGAAAAAGTCAACCTTATTTGGTATTCCAACAATCAAATAGACAACCAGCCTGGGGACTGATTTGTCGCATTAAATCTAGATTTTGTGGCACCAACCAAATGCGAAGCCAATTGTTGGAGAAAGGAAAAGGGGAATAAATTCCAAAATCATCTCAAGATAAGAAAAGAAAGAAAATATCTTACTATTATACCAACATATCAAAGATTTATATAATCACGCCATTATGAAACATAGCAATTCAACTTAACCCTAAGAAAGTTCCGCATTTAATGGGAAAATGTTATTTTTGAATTAAGCGTTTTAATACTAATATAAAAACACTATAAGGAATATTAAATTTAAATTTAAATTTTCCAAAATGCTAACTTGTTTACATTGCACTGAAAAGTGTTTCTTTTATCTTAAATCTTAGTGTTTAATTTATTATCTACTATTTTTTTCAAGATCATGAAAATCTGCAGAAGAAAAGCCATCATTAGCTTTTAGTAATATCAAGTATACTGGATAAAAATCAATTTATGGTGTGTAGTATTCCACTGTAGTAAATATTAATAAATTATCAATATATATAGTACACAAACATGTATTATATTTGCAATATATTTAAATTTTAAGATTAAATTAAATTACCCTATCCATAATCATACATTCGAATTACCACAAAAATTACAAAAGATAATTATACTTAAAGCTATTAGCATTAATACTTATCAAAACTTGAAAAAGACAACCCTATTTGAAAATCCAACATTCAAAATAGCCAACCAGCCTTGGGACTGGTTTGTAGCATTAATCTAGATTTTGCGGCACCAACCCTCTGCGAAGACAACTGTTGGACAAAAGAAAAAGGGAATATATCCCAAAATCATCTCAAGATGAGAAAAAAGAAAGAAAATATCATACTATTATACCTACTATTAACAAAGTGTTATATAAACACTACTATACAACATACTATTCAAATCCTAATTATAGTTTTATGTATCCGACTTACGTACCCAACCATAACATAAGTTCCGCATTTAATGGGAAAATGTTATTTTTGAATTAAGCATTTTAATACTAATATAAAACGCTATAAGGAATATTAAATTTAACCTATTAGATTAATATATATTAAATATGTCTATAGACAAATAATAATTATTTTTTGTACGATGGAATCAGAATCTTTAAAATAGTGTCGCCATCTACCTTTGAAATAAGATATTAAAATCTTATTGCTAAATATATTATATACGATCATAAAAAGGTAATTTAAGAGGAAATTATATATATATATATTCAATAGGTACTTTTGGAATTTATTTTATAATTTTAATTATTATATTAAAATTAGATATAGTTTATTAAAAATTGAACATTTTTTTGGAGGGGATTATTGATGTGTTTGTATTTTAATTGCGAACATAATGTTATGATATTTTTTATCTAAAATTGGTTTTAATTAATATATATATATATAATGATTTCACTTAATTTTACGTTAAATTCTAACATTATATATTTTAAAATCTCAGTACAATACTAATGTATTCCAAAATCACTTGTCTTAAAATCCAGTTTCGTTTTATTTCCCGCGCTGGAGGTATATTAAATCACGAATTTTGGCATATTTATTATTAAAAGAATACTTAAATCGCTTCCACGCGCACACAGAAAACCAGACTCGGCGACTTGTTGGCGCCAGACTTTTCCCTAAAACATCTATGTAATCTGCTAAAAATATCTAAGCACTTTGATCACATGTCTATATGTTCATCCCCTATCAGAGAGAACGCAGGGATTTTTCGTTCTCTTTTGACTTGAAACTTTCATACGAGATGTACGTATATTCCTCCACTCTCATCATATCTTTGATAAATAAATGAAAAATAGTTATTTACTTGGCCTATTCATTACTTAATGACTACACCAACAAAATTATTATTGCATCACATTCAACTTCCCCTTTAAAAAATTATGTCATCTTCTGTTGGGTTTTTGAAATTATAAATACTCGGCGAATAGTGTACCAAAAATAGCAAAGACATTTTATGGATATAACATATTTGAAATTTACAGTACTTCTTGTATAAAATATTTGATGTTATATTGCAGTCATCTTAAATTTTTTGTTTGTCATTTTCGGTAATTGATACAAAAATATTGTTAACGACACTTGAAAGAGATATTTAAGTGACGTGATTTTTGTAGGTTAATTTTTAAAAAATGGAAAAAATTGTGTGAGGGAACTGAGGATCCATGATGTCTAGGATATTTTTAAAAATGACAAAGTGCATACCTTTCCCTAGAACTCAGGGGATTTTATTACAATAATCATTAGATTTTGCTATTAATACAGACGCTGTCCGCAATTTTTTAGACGATTTTGTTTGGTTATAGGCAAAATTTATCTGAGTGGAAAAGTTTACAATAATCAATACACTCGTTTCACATTAATTGCATTTTTGAAAATATAAGTTATCATCTCCGACTTAAAATTATTTTATATGCAAAAGGGCTTTTAAAGAAGCGATGTATGGAAGGCTACATTTTTTCTCTTTCCGAAGAGAGTTGTTCTTATTCAGTTCTTCAAAGACACTGTGAAAAAAGTGTTTTTTCAATATCTTTAGTCGTGATAGGTAGTATTGTTAATAACAAAATAAAAATTGTCTAACGTCAAGTAGAAAAATTATTCGAAATACGTATCCAAGGAGAAAACGCAGTTCTTCGAATATTTCAAAAGTGAGATCTTTAATGTTAAAAAAAATCCTCCAAGTCAAAAGTTTGTTGAAAATTCGTTATAACGCTCCGTATCAACTGTAAACAAAATTGCTAACACCACTGATTTGAATCTTAAAAAGGCAAAAAAAAACGGCCTTCGTCTTTCTCCACGTCATATGGCTGAATGCAGAATACTCTGAAGAATTCTTTATGAAAAATAGAAAAATGTTGTAAAAATAGATGAATCTTGGGTCGATTTAAATATCTGCAAGAATAAAAGATCAATTTAGTATCATCAAAGAGAAGAAAAAAAAATCATAAAACATGTTTTAAAGAATCTAAAGGAAGTTTATCTAAGGGATTTGTGATTGTTGCTAGTTTCCCATATAAAAGCAAAATTAAAGTATAGAGAGTGGAGAAAAATGTTAGGATCAAATCCACATACTGTCAGGAACATATCTTATCCCCAATCTTTAAGTATGAAAGACCATGCATTTACCCACAATGTCATAAATCAATAGATCTGCATCGAGACAAAGCAAGCACCTAGACATCATAATCCACTGCTAATTTCCTGAAAAATATGGAACAAGAAATGGAAACTAAGACTGTAGCCTTCGCTGATATTCCTTCTAAATCTACTAATGTATCATCCATGGATTTTTGCGCTTTAGAATTTTTAAAATGCGCATTATACAAACGTCCTTTGGAAAGCTGTTCAAAAGCAATGGGACAAAATACCTCTCCCGATACTGCAAGAGGCATTATTATCATGGAAGTTGCGTTGTAGAAAGTTAAGAATAAGGGTGATCAAACTGAGCATTTAAAACACACAAATAATATGCAAAATAGTTTTGTAAATATAAAATTTGTCTAAACAGTTTTGCTAACACCCTCTGTAATGATGGAAATTAAGTACAGAGAACTGCCATGTTGAATTCTCACAGACGAAAACACTTGTTGGTCTGCAAACGAGTGATAAAATAACATTGAGAAATCGAGCCTTGGGGGTGTGGCGTTAAGCCTAAGGCCCGATTTGTTCGTGTTATTTCTAGAGCTCAAATAATCAGTCCCTTTTGCTTTTTTCAATTATTTATTCGACATAAACACATTCACGAACACGTATTTCGCACAACAGAATAATTAGAATAATGACATTGAAATCGGTAGATTACAGATTTCATACTTTAAACCTCACTCGTTCATGTTTTTTCCAGAATGATTGAATTCCCCATCGGATAGGAAGGGTGCATGCTAATAATTTTCCTTTCCAGGATTTACTGTGGCTCAATTTGCCACATCCTCCCGCCCCGATGAAGGAATTCATCAAAATATCTCAATATATAAATTCAAAATAACAATATATATAAACTGGAATCCAAAATACAAATCCAATAAAATTTACGTTAGGAAAACAATGAATTCCAAGCATAAAAAATTCAAAATAATTAATTACCAAAACTACAAATTACAACACAACAATAATAATTTGTAATAATCGATTATATAAGTAACTTACTCATTTGACACAATTTCAAGATTATATAACAATTGTATTGGTCGTTTTATTATACCTGTGGATGTTTTTATTGTGGCATATCTTACCATAGAGTCACGTCCTTTGTGAACATAAATTACTTTTCCTAGCTTCAACAGTTTTTTTGAAACCTTCTCATCACCTATTAAAACTATATCATTAACATTAAATTCAGTTTTTACATTTTTGTTCAAATTGGCACCTTTTAACTGAAGAAGATATTCCCTCTTCCACCTTTTTCAAAAATTATTTAGTATCATTTCCCGATAAAGATATCTTCTGATTAATTCTTTTTTACCTTTAAATAATTCAACATTTCTCTTGCCTGATCAATTAGGCAAGGCAGTTAATCTTCTTCCAGTTAAAAATTTGGCTGAAGTGAGAGGGAATGGTTCATTAGGTTCGTCATAAACATATGTTAATGGACGTGAATTGATTATAGATTCTATTTCGGCCAAAGTAGTTTGCAATTCCTCAAAGGAAACTAATGCCCTTCCTAACATTTTCCTCAATGCAATTTTTATTTGAACCATTCGCTCCCAGTAACCCCACCACCATGCAGCACGCTCTACAATATACTGCCATTTTATACCTTTTTTACCAAAATAATTTTGTGCTTCTGGTTCACAAATATTCATGTAGAGTCTTTTGAGTTCAATGTTCACACTTTTGAATGTCATTGCATTGTCAAAGTTCACCGCGTGACAAATTCCTCTTCTGGAAATAAAACTACGGAAGGCTATAGGAAATGTTCGGTGCTCAAGCTGGACACCACTTCAAGATGAATTGCACGTGTGACTGCACACGTAAATAAGGCTATGTACGCCTTGTCAGTATTCCTGGTGTAGATGGGACTGGCAAAGTCAATTCCTACATTCTCAAACGGATATCTTTTTTGGATTCTATTTGCTGGCAGTGGGGCCATGATCTGGTTCCCAGGCCTCACCTTAAATTTTTTGCAAATAAGGCATTTATTCAGACAAGACTTTACAGTCTGTCGGCCACACAGAATCCAGTAATTTTCCCTAATTTGCGTGAGGGTTTCAGACACACCAGCATGATGCAGTCTCTGATGATGCTCTCTCATTATCAGGAGTTGAGATAATCTGGATTTAGTGGGAAGAATCAGTGAGTCTTTTTCGTGGAAGTTAAAGTCCGATTTTTGTAATCGTCCACCCAAGCACAATAGTCCATCTTCAGTCAACATAGGATTTAGACTGAAGAGTTTGGAACTTCGAGTAACTGATTTATGATGATTTATCTCTTCGTTCTTCGTATTCTGTCTCAAATTCAGTTTGCTGGACACACCGAACCCAGTATTTTTCGGCGTTGATTAGTTCATTTACAGTTAAGTTACCTAAGATCTTTTCTCTGTTACGACTGCAATTATTCGCGTATCTTAAAACGTACGAGGTTATCCTCATAACCTTATCTAAGTCGTTATAATTATCAAGATTCAGCAAAGGCTGAAAAGGATCAATGTTTGTTTGAAAAGTTACAACTACCATCCGTCTTTCTTCTTCAACGAAATTTAACTCAGTATCAACTATGTCACTTGATTTATTACACGGGACATTTATTTGTAAAAGCCATGGTTGTCCTGAAAACCAAATTTTATTATTCACTAGAGCTTGAGCACTTATTCCTCTATTGAGTTTGTCTGCGGGATTGTCTTTTCCTGCGCAATGATACCACCGATTTGTCTTCTCCTTAATTTCGGACACACGATTTCGAACAAACTGTTTCCAAACATCGGCCTTCCCCTTGATCCAGTGGTTGCATATCTGGGAATCGCTCCAATCGAATATGTTTTCTCTTTTTGAGCATGGGGAAAGTGTCCTGCAGGTAATGTCCCATTCTCGCTGAAATCAAGGCGGCTAATAATTCTAATCTAGGCAGAGTGAGTTTATTTAAAGGGGCCAAACGATATTTTGACATTATAAAGCTTGTAACATATCTGTATGTATATTTTATTCGGAAATAAGCTACAGATCCATAGCACTTAGGACTTGCGTCTAAAAATAAATGGAGCTCTACCTGACTCCCAGTTAACCTCATTAAAATACAGCCTAGGGGTTTCAAATTTTCTTAATACTTCTACTTCATTCATCCAATCTATAAATGTGTCTTTTATTTCACTGGGAACACATACATCCCATAGTTTGCCCAACTTCAATATTGTTTGTAGATTTCATCCTCACGGTAAAAAGGTTCATTATGCCGATAGGATCAAAGAGCATACTATGGGTCGACAAAATAATTCTTTTCGTAACGATCACAAGATTCCTCAGCTTCTCAAATTGTTAGATGTCGAATTTCGAGTTATCATTCATATTGTCCCAAATGATTCCCAGAATCTTTAAGGGTGCACCTAAATCTTCCGATGTTTCCCGGCAATCAACATTAGCACGTTTCCAAGCTTCATTTAGAATTGGGGACTTTGTTGCCCATATTCGAAGATTCATACTAGCCTTACTAAGTATGTAAATCATTTCATTGCTTAATTGCATGGCTTCTGTAATGTCGGAGGTGTCATGTATCAGGTCGTCAACGTAGAGTTCATTTAGATTTTTGCATGCTTTTGCATATTCCTTCTCATATTTTTCTAAATGCAGTCTTATGATTGCGGCAAGTAAGAATGGACTACATTTGACACCAAACGTCACTCGCTTGTATCACAAAGTTTCTATATTGTGAGTGCTGAGATCGAGATTAGGACCCTCTTTCTTTATCCATAAAAATTCAAAAAATTCCCTATCTTCCTTGGCGATCCCTACTTCTAAGAAAGCGCGCAGAATATATGCACAGAATGCAATTTTGTGTAATCTGAACATTAATATGATTTTAGGTAAATCGGGATTTAAATTCGGTCCGCTCTCTAAACAATCGTTTAATGATAACACGCTCTTACCCTTTGATGTTGCATCGAAGACTATCATAACCTTTGTACTATCCTTTTGTTCGCGTACTACAGCGTGATATGGAAGAAAATACCCCGTTTTGATATTTTGATCTAAATTCATTTCTACACGTTCCACAATACCATCCCTTAAGTGTTCAGTAATGATGTCATCATAGAATACTTCCTTGTTTTCCTCTAATGTTTTGTTTAAACTGAATAAACGACGATTTGTTATTTCATAATTACTGTTTAATTCCTCATTATCCTTCCATAACAATTGAGTTTCATATCTTTTGTTTGTATACTTCGCATTTTGTTCAAACGATTTTAAAATTTTTTTATTGGACAGAGATACTTCTTTATCCGGATTTATCCTAATTGTTTCTAACAACCACAGATCTTTTACCCTATCAAAGTCTAACTCTTCATTCTCTGTGATTAAATGATTAGCATATGTATCCTTAAATCATATAACTTCGACTGCTTTTCGATGGTAACTATTTGAAGATTCAAGTTTTATAAAATTCAGTTTGTACAAGAACTCTCATCATTTAGCTTCTCTTAGAGTACAACCGTAATTCATCTCGCCGACGATATCTTTCTAAATCTTCAAGGTATTGAGCTGGAATTTCCATATATGTTTCCCTATATATTTGGCTTTGAAATTATAAAAGAAAAATTACGCTATATATATACGTTTCACAAATGCACAGTAAAAAAGTATTTACTGCAAACGCTCATATTTCCTGTAATTTTCAATGTATTTAATTCTAATTTAATTGGAATACTTCTCTAACACATTGACAAGTATTCTGTAAGTTTCGTATTCTTCGATGGAAAAAATCTGTATTTTATAAGACAATAACACGAGGGAAATTTTGAGATTTTTTAAGAAACCTTTATTATATTCCAGAATATACTTGCTATTTTTACGAAAATGTGCAAGAAATGTGCTTATTAAACAAAACCATTGATGAAATTTGTAAATCATTATCTTTCTTCTGTGGAACGGGTGAATCCAGATTTCTTTCTTCTTCATCAATTACAGGTCGGTCCCCTAAATTCCCTCGTGACCGAATCTTCACTTTAAAATATGAGTTCTGACTATTGTTTGTCCCACGATTCTCCGCAACTGATTGAGAGCCATCATATTCATATTAACTCCAAATTTTTCGCATTTTAAGAATTATGCTTAAATTTTGGACACCAGTGTAAATATATTTCTGTAATTGATTTAAAAAAATAACTGAGCTTTCTTGAGAAATGTATTAATTTTTTGCTTTTCACTTCCTTTCTCTCGCTTCGCATTGCGACGTGTTTTAAACAAAGTGGAAGTAAATCGTAAATAAATTTATAAGGAAAGTAAAGAAGTAAATAAGGGTGATAACTGTCTAAGAGTGAACGTTTAATTAAGGAGAATAATGCTTACAAACACAATATATTTCTCCTATCCTTATATACAAAACACTGAAATATAATAAAATACGTCTGTAATGCTATCTTGTTATTGTTCATTCTCATTTATCAGTTACCCCAGCCACGAGGAAAGAATTCGTGAAAATCAAGAAGACATTTTCTCAAAAGTAAATTTCGCATTTTTGTAATTATTGTTATTGGTAGAACTATCTATAAAGCTGTCTTTTTTATTCCTGATGCTTCAAAAAATTTTAGATAGTGCATTCACTTTTTTATGTTCGTTTCTTCCTTTCGTAAATCATGTAATTGTATTAGATATGGCAAAAAACTCTTCTGAATTCGAACGCTTATTACATACTTCAAACTCCAAGCCAATGCTTGCATAAAGCCCGATTTAAAGTTGTCATAATTTCATTTCTATTATTTAAAATAGTGACAAAAGTTTCGTTCGAACTCTGAATTCTAAATACAAATTTGGCTAATTGGTGCGTACTGTGTCTCTAAAGAGTAAGTAATTTTTGTTTTAAAATTGATATGGCTGAATTCTTGATCGAATACAAGAAAGTATTTATTAAAATAGATTGTGGAACCTGAAACTTTCAGCATATGAAATACTTTTTAACTTTGAAAACTTGAAATTCTGGATATCTTCAATCAGGCCAAACTAGATAGAGCAAAGACTTTCGGCCTAAGAAAATTATTTTTCTATCTAATCAATGGAAATATAATTACTCCTTAATTGAAATGCCGCATTCAAATCAGAATTTCTAAAAAAGCGCTCTAAAGATTTATGATTTTTTAAAATGTTTAAAATTTATCACATATACTTTCCGAAGCTTCTGATTTTAACAATAGTTTATTTCTTTGCAATCTTCTTTTAAAGTAATTTAATGTAATCCTGTAGAATAAAAGGAAAATCAGATAATAATGAATCAATGAATAATGAGTTGGTAGAAATAGCAGGAGTATTGAGGAAATTATAAAGGTGTTTTTTTTTAAAAAAATTTAATTTTTCCGCATGTTTTTTGCTTATGACATATAGAGTTTTCCACCAAATTATATGAAACTTTCAGTGAACGTGACAATTTGGTATCGAAGCATTATACCACAATTTGAGGTTAATACTTTGAGTGTTAGAGGAAATATGAGTATTTGTAGTAAGCGTGTTTTACTGGGCATGTGCGAAACATAGTAGAATTTTTCTTTTATAATTTGGTAGACAGATACCTAGTGCAGCTCATATAAAAATTCCTGTTTAATACCATCAAGTTTTAGAAAATATCGGCATTGCAGCGAGTAGAATTTTTATTGGTGTTTAGGGGAAGAGCAAAATTTAGAGGACACAAACAGATATTTTTAAAACTTTCATTTTTGAATAGCAGTCGTCAAGATGCAATTTGAAGTTTGTATTTTATTTTTAAGTATGGCATTTAGAATATTAAACTTTCATAAAATTAAATAAAACTATTCTAAGATTCAAGTTTAAAAAATATCAGCTTGTGGAAAAGCTTTATTTTTTGTTTCCTTTAGAGATGAACATAAATTTACTCATTAGAATGCCTATATCTTTTTGTTCTTCGACTGGAATTTTTATATAAGCTGCCCTATGTATCAGGTTTCGAAATTATAAAAGAAAAATTGTACTATGTTTCGCAAATGTACAGTGAAATAATATTTACTATAAATACTCATTTTCCCTCTAATATTCAAGTTAATAACTTCAAGTTTCAATGCCATGCTTCACTAACATATTGTCACGTATTCGAAAAGTTTTGTATAATTTGGTGGAAACCCTTGCATGTTATAAGTAAAAGACTTGCGCAAAATTTGGGATTTTGTAAGAAGATATTTATATCTTCTAGAATTTGCATGCTATTTTTATCAAAATGTATGTAAGTCTTGAGTGCAGGAAACAAAACCATTGATGAAAGTTGCAAATTATTACCAGTTTTCTGAAACGACTTACCCCACTCATTTTCTTTTCCATAATTTTCTGGTTGGACTCATCATGACCAAATCTTCACTGTAAAACATAAATTCCGACAATTATACTTCCCTCAACTTGTTGAATGAATGAGACGTCGAGTTTCTGCCCTTTGCCTGGCAGAAGGAGGTCACTCACTTCCTGGGATCATTTTATTTAATGAGAATTTATATTCAAATATCTTTACTGTAAATAAATGATATATTTTTAAAATTACTTCCTTTCATTTTGTCGAATCAAAATAATTATAAGACAAAGATAGAACCTGGGATTGCTAATTAATAGTACAAAATTAATATATTTACAATAAACCTAAAAATCTAATCAGAACAAGACGACTAACTAATTGCAGCTAAAACAACTAAAAACATTTTTCCATTTATGATATTTTACTGATTCATACCCAATGTCTGTTGAAACGCAACGTCGGATAACGGGATTTAATTGTTCTTCAGTCCAGTGAAACATTAAAAAAATAATAATAAATTTATTGCAAGCTTCTTTTTGATGTCATTTTCTGATCAATGTATTATTAGTGTCTGAAGCATTCATTATATCAATTATTTCATTTAACAGAAGCTGTTTCTCCTTTAGATTTGTACTTTTTGTCTGTAGGATGGGAACTGAAAAGGCTGTATTAAACGCCTCCGATTATATTCTCTTTGCCCTCATGCTCCTGGTGTCGGCGGCTATTGGGTTGTATTTGCGATTTTCGGACGGCAAACAGAAAACGATGAATGAATACATGCTGGGTGGGAAGAAAATGCCCATCCTGCCTGTTGCTTTCTCTATCATGACTTCCGATCTTTCGGCCGTCTCAGTCATTGGGGCGCCGGCAGAAGTGTATATGTTTGGAATTCTCACGTTTTTCGGGAGCATTATTTATCCTAAATGTTTAATGTTAGTGGTAAAAATCATGTATTTGTGTTGAAGCTGCTCTGTGTGTATTATATTTAATTTCATTTTTATCCATTTTTCTTGCATTTAAAATTTCCTTGCCCTCCAAAATCGTAGAGATTTTTTATATGTGATTTGTAACATTTACATATGCTATTGAAAGGATGTGTCTTGAAAACTAATGTTCACTTTTCTATATGCAATTTGTTCCAATACTACGGTTTCTTAGACGTCTTTTTCGTCGAAACGAATTTCACAGATGAGTTGTTTAATTGTAAAATATTACACAAAGTGCGTCTACTTAAATTGATTTTCATAGGGCTGAATTTGAAAATATCGAAAGCGATTGTAATGTTTAATGTGAATCTAGCATTGAAAGTGATAGTTATGAACGTATTGCCTGTGGTAGTCTTAAAACATTTTTTCTCTTAAATGGTTTATTGCTATGTCGTATGTATATGAGGCGGAATTTATGTATAAATACATATCAAAACAAGTGTCAGATAAAGTTATTTTTTACAGTGGAAATGATTTAACCATCAGTACAACCGGAAGCGTAAATGTTAGATGCTTAAATTGATTAAAAATATTTGGAACAAAAGAGATTTTACATGCCCACTATTTTACACATCAAATGCGAAATGTTTATTTTATTTTATTTTTTGTATTTTAATATTTATAGAAACATTGAAAACTTATATGTTTCATTGTAATTATTAGTCCTGAATTGCACTCCTGAGCTATTTAAAAGCATATTTAAAAGTTTGAATCACTTCAAGGAACAGAAATTTTTATTTAATACTTTCATAAACTTTGGAAAAAAATTCAATAATTTCGACTCACTAAATTTAGGTATGTCCAAAGTGTAGAAGGTATGTTGTTGCAACATATATATTTAAAATAATTTGAAAAAAAATTCTTCACCGAGTCCGCCACACTCAATCACCAGACCAATTTTGACAATTTTTGTTCCATATGAAAGCTTTGCCCCCACCCGCCATTTTTGAACGAAATAGAAAAAAACACTTCTCCAACATGCATTCTCTATGTGTTTTTCTGTATGATATAAGAAGTATAAAAACCGCATTATATGTAGGATAACTATTAGTATAGGATAATATTTTAGCATTTTAAAATATTTGAAGAAGTTTTTTAATGCACGTCTTTTCCTCGAAATTAAAAATTTACGCTAAAGGAGGTTACTGAATTTATACTATAATACAATTGAATTCAAATTACTTGCAGCATATCTCCATACGTCGTCGTTCAGGCAGAAGCCATTAAGTCGACAAAAGCCTT